>WUAW01011364.1:0-14493 GCA_017165845.1 Thaumetopoea pityocampa | reverse complement strand
GTCTGCGCCCACTAAAAACTGCATGCGTCCTTCTGTGGCCTGTCTGCCAGACATCAACGGTCGCTCACCTATTCGTCCGCGGTGAGCTAGTTTAAACCTTGCCAAGAGACTACACTACGATACAGTGTGCGTTGAAATCTAGTACACCGCCATGACAACAGCAGTGACGAACGCACTGTTTCATATAGGAATAATTTCAGCAAAACCTATGAAAATAAAAATATTCTTCTATTATTTTACGTGCAGAATTGTCTCACGCATACAGCTGTGTCGAGGGCACAACGCAGTGATTATGTGAGGTTTGCACCAGCTGAAACTGCGCAGCGTCCATGTAGAACATAAGTTCTCCACGTCGGTGATAATCTCCCCTTGTGGGTGTTTGAGACTTTCAGGGGGGAATAGAAGACCCAGAGAAAATTAAGAGACATTGAAATGGCACAGCGGGAGTTTAGGCAAGTAAAAAATGTAGTCTCAAAAGACAAGAAATACATAGGTTAGGGGTCATAACCTATCTTACGACTATATAATATTACAGGTTTATATATAATCGTGGCAATAGCTGTTTCCGATTCGCGACAGATGGTAGGAAAAAAATTTGGGGGGCTCCAGAAAAAAATATTCCCAATGTGGGCGGTGGACAAAAAAGGTTGAGAACGTGTGATCTAACCTTTGTGCCCAACGACGGAGGTACGTTACATCCACAGTGCGGGCGGACTTCGCTGTTCGCACGAGTCTCGTGCGAAAAGTCAGGCTCTCCAACTGCTTCTCTCTTGGAGCTAGAATACTATTATCTCGGAAGGAGTAAAAAGAGACAGTAGTAGCTCGGGAGGCCGGGGTCGCTCACTCGTATACTTAAGTCTATTTGCCGGACAGGCTAAAAGACTAAGTACTCCCCGACCATTAATTATTAAATATACAAATCAGTATCAATAATCCTTAGTAATTCTAAGCAAAGCCTATACAAAAATAATAATTTATACATATATAGTGTTACGACAATATCTTCAGGGCGCGGCGCGCGCTGTTCATTGTCTCTCGCTGATTGGAGCTCGCGGCCGCGCGCCATCACCTCGGCTTGATGTATTGCTGCTTACGATCTGCGACAGATTAATACAGCGACTCGGAGCACGTAAGACAGGGAACATTGACAACACCAGTGTTTTCTGATTTATAATAAAACTACCTTTTGCCCACGGCTCCACCCGCGTGAATGTCGGATTTCCGCTACATGGGAAATCCTGACACATTCATACATTTATATAAAAAGCCTGTAGCGTTCATTTCCGATCGCAACTAAATTTATGTCACCGATTTCGGAACGCAACTTTTTTTGGCACTGATGCGTATTCCTTTGTTCTGTAAAAAACCTAACACATCCTTTGTTCTTACTCAGTGCTCCAAATGTAATTGCTATACCTTTGCTCAGTGCCTTTGTTTGTAAGACGACATATCCATTGTTTAAAACGATTAACAGAAGTTCGTTTTATATGTATTTTATTACAAAGCTATTGCAAATTGGACTTTTATTGATCAAGCACTCCACGACAACTACGACACACAGAAATAACAAATAGTGGGCCACGATACCACCGGAGGCCCGCTAAAAGCCTAAAATCCACTTTTACTTGACCTCTCGTACCTTAACGGCTGCTTAGTAAAACAGGGATCAAGCTGTATCTTGAATTCTACTGGACCGATTTTGATGAAATATGCCGCAGTATTTAAGTCAGAATAGTACCTTTAAGATTGTAGCAGTTTAATTAAAATCTACCCGCTGGTTTTTGCGCGAAGCCCGAACAAACAAAAAAAAAACAAACATCGACGGATTTAGTTTCACAAGCCTTTAATTAGTCGATCTGAGTATTTAGTTTTTAAATATCTTTGATTTTTGAAAATTTGACATTAATATTTTTATAAGCGCCCCGGGAGAAAGCTATTATAGTATAAAATATAATTGTGTGCCATATATAATTGTATGCTGCATTATTACTTTCTTACCGTATTTGTACAAAGAATTATTTAAGAATATCGTAGAGTGATCAACATTCTCATTCGAATGCCTTAAGCTACGCTGAACACGGCCGAGTATTAGATGGGGTAACCCATATTCTAACATTTAAAGGTACTTAAAATAAATCCAAACTGATTCTGAATGACGCTGTGTTCGCGGGGATTATGGAAACTACAGCGATGACGTCAAGCGAGAGTAGATCATCTTCAACCCCCCCCCCCCCATACACACACACCGAAAAGACAATAATAATCTGTTTAAGTCGACGATCATAAGATAATTATAAGGCTGTAGCGAGGTGATGACTAACATGGGGATATCAATAGTTATAAATCGAAATATGGCAGAAAGTGTAGCACCAAAAAAGAGAAGATATTCCAGGTATTATGTCTGACGGAGCCTGCCACCCCCCCGACGCTTGTATTGTACTTTGCATATACGAGACGCTATCAAATTTGTTCACCACGATTCAGCTTTCTATTATAATGTTGTCATTTAAGAATTGCGCCATCTATTGACAAAGCGCAGTACTATGTAGCAAATAAGTCATCATAAGGCGAAGCACACAATAATTATAAGTTTGCGCTACATACACGTATACTCACGATATTCACATTATTATAGCCGAGCGATTTGATCAATGCTTGTGATCCTGCTTTCTGAGCCACAGGTTCCAGGTCCATATCCCAGTAGAGAAACTGTATTATGAGCACGAATGTTCGTGCTTGAGTCGAGGATATATAATTCATATCGCTCATCCAATAGAACAGTGACGTAATTACGTTTTTGCAATTTATCAAAAGAAGCGTTTCAGTTTAAAATTGGATTATACCCATTTTGTAAATCATATCAATTATCATGATTTCTCATAATTTATTTATAGATTATTAATAATAATATGAGCATTCTCGAAAAAAAAATCCATATTAAACAACATACTTATTATTCAAATGAAAGTGTTCACAATATTATATTTTTTAATTATATTGTAAGAAAAAAAATTAAAAAAAAACAAGCTTTTATACGAAGGAAATAAGAATGTCAGTTATCGCTGTAAAATATTTAAGTGATATTATCTGGAAAAAACTCGCGAATTTCACACGACTTGATTCATAATGAAAAATTAAATACGAGCACCCATGAAAAACAAGGTGGTTTTTATTGTTTTTTTTTTGCTTTTGTACTTATAAGTAAAAATTTGATTTTTTTTTAAGTCGGTAATTTTTTTTTTAATTTTTTTTTTATATACGAGGGGAGCAGACGGCCAAGATCACGGATCACCGCTGCTCATAGACACCCGCAAGACCAGATATTTGCACTTATCGATAATTTTAATGAAATTTCATCTCTGCGGGTCTGCGCTCTGCGGGTGAGAGGTAATCCCCAAATTGAAATCTATCGGCGCGCCTTTATTAGGCAATGCTGAGCGGTCGTTGTCGACTCCTCTCTAGAGGTGGCTTAGTCACGTTCTATTTATTATAGGGTTGACGGATCTGAATATAATTAATTTAAATTAATATTATTTTTAATTTTACTACACACTATATTTTATACTGACCGTTAAATATCTAAACGATTATGCTAGAAGAACCAAAAGAAAGACTGGATGCTTAGGAACAAATTAAGTACTGAATTCACATTTATTTTTTGGAACGAAGTTCCTTATCGGACGGTACGGGCTTGGCGGATGAGGGCTAGGAGAAAAAAAGTGTAAGAATTTTCCGTCACGACCTCGGACCAATTATTATACTGGACAGAGCTATAGCTTGTTGCCGCTTTTGGGTCCGTGTATCAAACGAGTGATTGTTATCTCTGTCTATCTATTCCTTGGAACCTCATTTTGACTAAAAGAGTTAGGTATTGTAAGTTTGGCAACGTTGCGTTATGTGTGTAATTCGTGTCATTACTTGTGACGAACTAGTCGGTCATAATATTGCACTTATGTTTAGTTTTAATGCAAAATATTATTCAGTGTCATTAATTTGACTAGAAATGTAATAAAATAATAAAAATATCTCGTGTGCAGTAGTGTTTTGAACATCTACAACAACGAAAGGAGATGTAAAAGTTCAAAATTGTCATTTCATAAGTAAGTTTCAACAAAAACTTTGATTGAAAAACTATTACTATTTTATCAGTTATTCAATAAAAATCATATAAAAAATCTCTAGTTTAAGACGTATGTCAGTGCCTATGTACCGAATACCCATATAGTTCGGATGAAATTTAATTTGTGGTGGGTAGTAAAAAATAAACTACTGGTCGTTTACTGCCTTTGTATTTTTCTCTGGAAATTAAACTACTGCTAACCCTAGTAGTCGTCGCGTATGAAACTCGTTAACTGTAGTACTAACGATAAGTAGCATCCGAGGATCGCGGCTTCGGCATCGCCCCGCATACATGACACCTGTCCAATTTGCGTCAAATCATCGCGCAAACCGCAGCGCATCCAATCTCATTTATTGTAATGACGCATTTAGTGATTGCATGGAATCTGATAATGGGATTATAGAGTATGTATTGTATGTAATAACGAGGAGTCTTGGCGGCAATCCGAGTGAAGGATTACGTGAAGTTTTATTTTAGTGTTTTATATTAGTTTATTGTGATGTTCAATATGTTTTGATGGTGTTTACTGTATCAATTCTCAATAATCATGAACAAAATTTGAAACATCCTAATAAAACTGTGACTAATATTGCAAAGTGATCGTATTTTTTCAAATTTATCAAGGCCTGCAGGAACTTCGCGTAGCAAAACTCCCATGAAGTACGGTACAGTTTACAATACCGGCAAACGCTCAGAGTAAATACTATAGAGTACTTCTGTCGAATATAAACAAAAGACCTATAGACATTTTTTTTACATATACAAAACGTTTGAAGAGTAACAGAGATAAATATATTCTATTTGTTAGTTATCATATTGCCATTTGTTCTAATAATTAGAAGGAATTATTTATATCCTCGTCTCATATTTCTAATCTATTTTGCTTCAGTCTGGCAAAATGTTGAAGACCTATAAATAGAAATATAAACCAACCGTAATACATCGTATATTTGGAATCCTTTTCAAAAACCGATACTACGCGTGACAACTCGGTTACAACATTACGAGCAACATTACGAAAAAACGTCAAATCAGTTATTTTTCCATCGTAATTATCAGAACAGAAACGTGTGTCGATATGATAGTCATTACGTTGAATTATATATACACGCTTTGCAAGATCACATCTTGCTCTTAATGTGGCAGATTATTGAAAATGACTTACGGATGGAAAGATATTTTTTGACCGTTTCCACTTAAAACACCCATCCGGCTTTTCCAGCCGGAAGCTGCACTCAGTGTTTTCATTATTAAATATGCACAAATAATAAAAATCACCACACACTATATATAATAGTATTTTTAATGTTACTTACATAAAACATTTTGAACACTGAAACCTTCAGCTGGATGACACCACCCGTACCACTAGATTATTTCAAACTTATATACGGTCTATATCGGACGTTCCCAGACTTTTTTCTCATAGACCACTTTCAAAATTTAGCTGGTTCCGGTGGACCCCCTGCAGCTACATTTCTACCATATTCCCAAAACTCGACAAAAATGTGAAGATTAGATCTAAATATGGAAATTTACGTACGCCAACGTAGACCCCCTCGAATCTCCCTTTGGGAACTTTTGGAAATTTTGGGAACTAAGGGTCTATAATGTAGACGCCAATATACTCAACAGAGAAGGAAAACTATGTGAGGAAACCTGTATGCTAGCGCGGTAGACTACGGCCTAATCCCCCTTCTGATCAGGGGAGGTCCGCGTCCCTGTAGTGCAGCATATGAATATGGAATATGAAAGCGCGTGTCTGTCTGACTATTATATTTTCACGACTCAACCTGACGATTGAATCGATTCGCTTCAAATTTGGCACAGAGGTGAAATATAAACACTCTTGTGGGTTCTATATAATTTTTTCTCTGTGGCGCCGGCACAATAATAGCGTCACTCCATTTCTTCCCGTGGATGCTGTGAGAACCAGCTAAGGGATCTAGCGGGATAATAGACAGCAGTATTTTTCTATTATTATTATATTATAATCCACTGCGATCTCCAAGATGATTGCCAAGCGTGGCTATTATGGCAAAATGAACTTCTTAAGAAGAAAGCTCAAGTCCAGCTGTGGAGTTCCAATGGCTGAAGCTAATTTTCCCTGTACATGTTTTGCATTCAAAGAAATTCCCATTTTAAAAGCAAACTTTCGTACATACTATATGTGTGAGGGGAATTTTCAATTTTTCGATGTTCTAAAACTAAAAACTCGCCGGTCGGGTCGCCGTAAACTTGCGTTCGGACGACTACAGAGTAGATGCACTCCCCGGGACCAACTTTGATGAGTTCGACACACGATGTAAGCGCCCGGACTGCGCACAATAGTTTCTCCCTTTATTCTTTTGAATAAAACTCCCCCCGAATTTACTTTGTCACCGTTTTGTTCTGTTCGACGTTTTGCGGTTTAAAATGGCTGTGGCGTGGTGCAACTTTTACGTACCGAGTATGAAAAGTTACGACTATAGTAAGTAAGTCATAAAATGTTTTGTAAATTGGCTTATATTATATTCATTACAACGAAGTTAATGCATATCATCATCATCATCATATCAGCCCATAGACGTTCATTGATGGACATAGGCCTCCTCTAATGATGACCACACTGAGCGGCTATGATCGACCTGCGTCCACCAATTACTCACGACCTTGACCAGGTCATCTGTTCACCTAGTCGGCGGTCCAACACTTTAAGACCCCAATCAACGTCTGTCGGTTCTGCTAGCTATATGCCCCGCTCACTGATACTTCAGATTTGAAATGCACATGATTTATTAAATGTATTATACCCGCTAATATAACATGTGAAGTTCTTTTGCTCTGTTTTTTAATAATCTCTTCATGACTCAACCAATTGAAACAGTATTTTTTAAATTTGGCAGGGTGGACCTATGAAGGTTTATAGCTGTATAGCATAATATTGTTATCATAATCATATTGTTATTGCAGATTCTCCAGCTTTCAGCTAGAAAGGAACGATAGACTTGTCCTTAATATTTTTTAAGAAGTGGAAATGCCTGCCCCATTCAACCGAAAGTCTTAATATCCTTACACTAATAAACATATTCGAAACAATTCTATATAATGTGAAATGGCATTACATTTTTATTTATATTTACATTACATACAGATAATAAGAATAAAACAATAATTAAAAGCTGTAAATATTCTAAGTGCACTGATGTCGGTCGGTAGGGTGCCCATAACGCCGGCCGCATTTCCTCGTTGTATAGATATTACTACGTTGAGCTAAATAGAGGCCAGCGTTCTGATAGACTGTTATGCTGACTGTTGCTGACCGACAGGCCACGATCTCTTTGAAAACTTTGTGAGCTCCTGATCCCCAATGCCCTAAAGTTTCTACTCGAAATGCCTCAAAAATGTAATTTGTGCTAATCGAAATATATTTGCGGCGCTTCAGAAACTTGGCTCCGGTACCCACGCCGCCAGTCTCAATGATGAATGATGAGGTCGGCGTGTCGCGCAATAGAACCGGCTCTTATATTATCATTACATTTAGTATCGAGTAACATTACACCATCGCTCCAAACATCACCTGGGATAACGCGCCATGCGGCGGCCTGTGTGACGCCATACGACGCTTTATAGCAAATACTTTTTATATTCTTTAGTTTAGTTACTTAATATTATACATATGAAAAGTAATTTAATATGTATAACTAACTTCTAACGCTAATTATAAGCGGCTGGTTTATGCCGGTCATAGAGTTAGGTATTCCGGTTTTAGACACTATCTGGTTACAAACACCTCTATAAATGTAAAAACATATCCAAGCTGATTTATCTGTAGTTTTTATTATGACAAACTCTAAACTGAACCATATAAGGAATTTCGATTACATATAGGTAAGAAGGCGACGGCCCGTTGCTGAAATTTGGGAGGTGTCACCGAGAGGATATCATTCTAATCGCCAAGTGACCCGGGTGATTTGGCTAGGAGGGCTTATTATTTTATTTTGTCTCTAAAAATATTTTTCACACTGTTTGTTAGATTATAATATTCAACTAATTGTATAAATATATTTAAAAGATATAAATATATTTTTTAAATATACCAATTAAAAAATTAATTTAACCAATTAAAACCAATAAAAAACTGACTGACGACGTTCCCTCAATTGGGAACGAAATATCTGATTTCTCTTTTTTCTTTTAAACATTAAACATTTGGAGTGACCATTTTACGGTATTTACTATAAGGTTAAATAGTCTTCTTCCCATAGACCTCAAAACAACGACTTAAAACATCATGATTTTGACCAAGGTTCTCTGTCTGTGTTTCTTCCACTTACAATATTTGTGAGGTACAATTTTTATCGAATTTTAACCAGGTCAAAATAACACTATAAGTACGGCCATTATTTTGAAACTAAAAATACTGATTTTGCAAACATAATAAATCTGAAATTACCTATATTTGTAATAAATAAATTATATTCTTATTTTCAAATAATTACACTGGTCATTACAATAAAATTGTATCCTTTTAGAACCAGCATATGTTCTTAGGTTAAACCAAACGATGTGAGATACCCCAAATTCTTTTTCTTCTTTTTTCAAAGTGGCAATTGGCTGCGAATTCGCGGCATTTCTGCCAGTGTCGACTGTTACAAAAATATATATACACTCGGAGTCTATATATATTTTTGAAGTTTATAATATCCTACAAGTTAACAATAAATATCGGTGTATCACATTTTATTTTTTCTTTGGAGTTTTGAAGTTATCCGACGAATATCACTTTGACCAAACAAAATTTCGCACATCTATTGTCTTGAAAAAATACGGTCAAATGTTATATGTTACGGCAACTCGAGTGAAACTTGAAGTTTTATTTTAACGTTTTATATTAGTTTATTGTGATGTTTAATATATAAATTTGGTCAATAAAATCGTCAATAATCGTAAACAATATTGAAACAGTGGAATAAAACTGTGACTAACACGGCAAAGTGACCGTAATTTTTCAAGGCAATAGACCTGTGGAATTTGCCAGTGGTATTCGTTGGGTTGACTTCAAAACTCCCAATAAACAATAAAATATGACACACCGATATTTTATTATTAAACTGATGAAAGTATATATTAAAACGATGATTTGGCTTTAACTTTAAACTATATTTTATGGCTTGGTTTCTGAGACGTTTAGTCTCAGAAACCAGGCCATAAAATATAGTTTAAAGTTGTGGTGGATGACGTTTAAACTTGTCCTGCCAAGTTGTCAAAAAAATGTCAGCCAGCAAGGAGAATAACCTTGTTCAGGCATATATCGAATTAAATAAATTTTGCCAAAACGGTGACTATGATAGAGCGTTGAAAGCAACTGGGAAAAGTAAGGGTCATTTTTTTTAAATAATACATTTGTACCAACCTACGTATAATAATTATAACAATTAGTGGCCTTAAATATCCCATCACACTTTGGGAACGGAATTTATTTTATCTTAACTTTCTCAGTCTCGTACAAACATACTAATTTATTTAGGCTTACAGTTGAAAACATAAATATGCACACAAATCAAAAATATCCTTTGGAAATCATTAAAATTCAAATGGTATAACTATCAATAGAAACTTTTACCTTATTGCTTAAAATACTAAATTTAATTTCAGCATAATGATTTTAGAGTGTACGAATATACTCAAATTAAGTATTCAAAAAATAATTATTGTCCAATTTTAACTCATCTATCATTATTTTTATATATGTTCGCATATGTACAATATTCCATATATTGAATTGAATATGTGTAGAGATATAGCTTCCTTTATCACTATTCAATATTTAAAATATATATGAATAAACACGATTTATTTTGATCATATGATAAGTAAAATTCTGTAGAGGATCTGTCTGTTTATTTCATGAACTATATTAATGATGATCATTAATCACAATATTTGCCAAAACATAGCCATAAATGTTGGGTCAAAAGGACAATCTTTATCGCTTTATTAAAACAACAAATAATTTCTTACAGTATTACAAATAGCTCCGAATGAGCAAAAAGCATTTCATTGCAAAGTGATATGCTTCATTCAACTGCACAACTTCAAGGAAGCACTGTCAACATTATCTAGCCCTAAAAATGCAGCTCTGGCAGCAGACTTACACCTTGAGAAGGCATATGCTCAATACAGACTTAATTGTCCCAAAGATGCATTGCAAACTGTTGATAGCGCCCCAGAGCTGACACCTGCTTTAAAGGAATTAAGGTGTGTATATTTTAATGTTTATTATTCTATGATGATATCCAGTACTAATATATTTAATAGGAATATATATCTACCTTCTACCTGTTACCACAATAATTATGGCATTAAATTACTGGCTATATTACCACATGAAGTGATGTGAAGATGGAGTTTACCTATAGTGAACTAGCTTGAACTAGGTGGTAAAATATATCATTTTTCAAGATAGAGGTGGAAGCTAATCATCTGTGGTACTTGAAAATGTTAAACATTGATTCAATGGCAAGCATCATTTTATACAACACAATTTCTATGATTGTTATGTTGGGTATCCCATAGACATGTTTCAGATTGGAAAAATTCCAAACATCTCGAGTGCCTATTCATATGTGCATTTCCAATAAGCTCATGATGTACACTGAACAAATGGTAATGTGGGCACACACACACATTAATTACAGTAGTAATCTTTTTGATATTTCAAAAAAGATAGCCACTGGAGCTGTTGCCTACCATATTGATTGGCATTGTAAAATTATGACTACACCTAGATACTATATATTGTGACTATACCTAGGTATTATTTTAATTATGGCCATAATTATTGCCATATCAAGGTAGTGTGGTTGTAGCAGTAGGGTTAGAAGGTTGATGAGGCAGTAATCAGTGTATAAAGCACTCTAAACTGATAACTAATGCAGCAACAGTCTTAAATGGTGGAGGAGTGTTTCAATATTTTATTGTTGCTTACTGAAAAGAGCCTGTAAAACCTATTGTACTGTGACAGATAGCTGTACATTACATTGCCATCCATCATTTCATTGGTTGATGATATTTTGGTATATATGTATGATAGAGAATATATCATAGTGCTAAACTTTACATAAAGCAGCTTGTGGTGGGCTTTCTGGCTTAATACATTATGTTAATTCAGAGCAGGCTTGCTTGGGCTCTCTATGAGTATAGAGCGCAAGGGCTATAGAAGGATGCATGCACTTTTAATGTGTGAAAACCCCCCCACCATAACCGTTACACTGTGCCCTCCAATACAATATGTGTTAAATATTTTCATTAAAATAAAAAATATCGAAAACCGTACATAGATCTTAATTTCACACACTATGTGTCTGCGTGTGTGTGTGTTTGTTTGTTTGTGTGTGTGTGTGTGTGTTTGTTTGTGTGTGTGTGTGTGTGTGCGTGCGTGCGTGCGTGTGCGTTTGTGTGCTGGTGCGTGCTGCGCGCGCGCGCGCGCGCGCGCGCGCGTTCGTGTGTGTGTGTGTGTGTGTGTTGTTAAAAAAATATTAGTATGAAAATAATGATAAACTATTTTTTCATTGGCATTTTCATTGGTACAGTTTCTGTCAGTGCCTCATGTGTGCAGTCATGCCTGAATATATTTTTTTTGCTACAGGGCACAAATTCTATATCGTCTGGAGCAATATCAAGAATCCTATACTCTATACCGTGACATAGTAAAGAATACTACCGATGACTACGAAGATGAAAGGAAGGCTAATATGTCTGCTGTGGCTGCCAACCTTGCAGCACTTAACCCTGTAAGTGTCAAAGTGTTTATTGAACAGTACTCCACTCTTCTTTACCCTACCATTATCTTGACCTACATTAAGGTCTGTTTTTATAGTGGCTGTGGCTGGGTATGTGTAAAAACATTACTGTCTGACCTCACTCAAAAAGTATACCACTTAAGAAAAAACCAATAATAATCAAAGTTTTAAGGTGTTAACGAACGCATTATGTACAAATGATTCACGTTTAAATTTCCTTGTTAAAGGGGGTTTAAATCGAATATTAAGGAAAAACTATGTTATGAACGAAATATGTGTTTATTATTAAAATCGAACTAAGAACATTTAATTTTATAAGAACACAATGACACCATGTGCAAACGTACGCCAAATTGATTATGAAGTGTACAAATTATTATAAAATTCACAGTATAGAAATATAATGTGGGAAATCCCTGCGTCATATGGGGGAAAGCACGTGTTATACGAAGGATACGAAATCGTGTATAATTATAAGAGTACCGTGTTATAGGGGGGATTACTGTATGTCAGGATCGCTGGGTCTCGCTGGATGCAGGTGACTATGGACCGGTCGCGCTGGAATTCGATTGGAGAGGCCTATGTTCAGCAGTGGACAGCTACGGACTGAAATGATGATGATGATGATGACTGTATATGGAGGTGTTGTGACTTAGCATGCTATAATGCGGGCGTACGTATGGCGCATCGTTTCACGACGCTTTCATATATTTTGTACAAAATAAGAAAGAGATAGCAAAACGCACGCACTACGTCATCAATGCCAGTCGCCGTTTCTGTGTAACTCGCGTCTTAGGCTATCACTGCTTTTTTCACTGCACGTATCACTGCTTATCCTTAAATTTTATTTAAGTAATATATATAAAAACATATATAAGGATATATATAAGAACGTAAAAATAGTTAAGATTAAATGTAAGTTCTTAAAAAAAATGTATTTTGTATAGAAGTCAAAAGAAGAGTTGTCTTTCTCAAGTCTATCCCATATTAGTGCAGAGAATAAAAAATAAAACTGCTTAAAAGTAATGCTAATATTGAAATTAAATTATTTTTATATTCATAGTATACAAAATACATAATGTACAAAACTGATATGTTTGGCTCATAAAATGTGTAAAAAAGTTAGTTAGCTTACAATATATATTGAACTTAGATAATATTTTCTTATAGAACTTTGATTTGCTCCAATTCGAAGAGAACACATATGAGCTAATGTACAATGCGGGTAGCGCACATGCAATGCGAGGAAAGTACAATGAGGCGTTACCCATGCTAAAGCGAGCTGAGGCTGCATGCTCAGAGAGTGTCTTAGAAGATGGTGGCACTGAGGAAGAGGTCAAGGAAGAAGCGGCTATTATCAGGTATGTGAAAACACATAGTAGTCTCTAGGTTACCCAAAGTGGTCTATATCGACCCCCAGAGATCGACAATGACCTGCAAGTGGTCCATAACAGCTGTCTAATTAGATCACATTAGAACTTGATGATATGAATAACACATTAAGATTTGATGAATTTGCAAAAATTCAGTATTAGCTAAACAGGGAGGGGGTTATAAAGCCTAGTTCGGACTATGCTAGTATTTTAGTTGAGTAGCGACTATTTTAGTAACTAAACGTGTCTGAACACCAAAAATTTAGTGTTCACGCGTTTAGTTACTAAAATACTCGCTACTCGACTAAAATACTAGCATAGTCCGAACTAGGCTTAAGAGACCCACTGG
This sequence comes from Thaumetopoea pityocampa, assembly GCA_017165845.1. Lineage (NCBI taxonomy): Eukaryota > Metazoa > Arthropoda > Insecta > Lepidoptera > Notodontidae > Thaumetopoea > Thaumetopoea pityocampa. The sequence continues at coordinate 867 of WUAW01011364.1, read as the reverse complement.
TCATTATTTAACCGATAATTTAAAAATGAATAGGGCTGTAAAAGCAAGATAACTTCTTAAGCGGGACGCAAAGGGAAGTCACAGAAAATTTTTATTTACTGACGAGAAAACTTTTACTATCGAACAACATTTTAATAAGCAGAATAACGGAGTTTATGCTCAAAGCTCTATAGAAGTTTCCCTATTAATCAGCAGAGTACAACTGGGCATTAACCGACTTCAGTGATGGTTTGGTGGGGTGTTAGCTATCAAAGAGTGACTGAGCCGTATTTCAGTGAAAAAGGTGTCAAAACATCTGGCACCGGTGTATCAATATACGATTCTTGAGAAGGTGGTTAAGCCTCTTAACAACACCATGTTCCATAAGACTTGCACCGGGTCATATAGCTCGATCCACACAAGTGTGGTTGGAAACGAATGTTTCTGACTTCATCAAAGCTGAAGACTGGCCGTCATCTAGTCCCGATCTTAATTCTCTGGATTATGATTTATGTTCAATTTTAGAGAGTATAGCATGCTCTAAATGCTGTGATAATTTAGAGTCCTTAAAACAATCCATAAGATTGGCAGTGAAAAATTTTCCCATGGAGAATTTGCGTGTTTCAATTGATAACTGGTCACAATGTTTAAAGGTATCTATTAAGGCCAATGGAGATAATTTTGAATGAACTTCAATTTTTTCTAATGTATAAACTAACGCACACTACAGTAATAAATGTTTTATGTAATAGAATTTTTTTTTCATTGTAACAGTATTTATGGCAAGACTAGGTTATATATATGCTAAGTTGCTATGAATTTTCACTTCACTTCACTTCTTGGTTTATGGCGTTTGACCAGTTTGGTACAATTCTGCCAGTATCCAGT
>WUAW01011362.1:21287-35270 GCA_017165845.1 Thaumetopoea pityocampa | reverse complement strand
ACCATGAGAATATTACTAACTGACATTGTAGAAATAATATATTTTCAAAACAATTAGCCTGGGGAACTTCGCCTAGTCAACGTGTTAATGATCGGACTGACCTCAAAACAATGAAATCCACCAGCATTTTATTAGCTTGTGAAAATAATGGTTATAATATAATAACGCGAATAAGGTAACATAAGCTTGGATACCATGCCTTCCCTTTAAAAGGAATTTATGTATCATAAAGTAAATTTGTTATCTATGTCGCAAATCGAATTAGAAGTTGTCAATTCATTCCATTCGTCATTTTCATTTTCCCGAAAATGGCTGCTTCGGGAGGAAATATAGAATGGTCTACAACTGTGAAACCGATACTTACAGCTCTTTACGGCCCATTTTTCGATAAAAATGACGCTGTAGAGATCATCCAAGCCATCATTAAGAGGTTTGTCTGCTCATTGATGATTAATTTTTCAATTTTTATTTGTTTTTGTTTGTCTCACCTGATTATGTGCATTTTATATTTATTTACTGCATTATTGTGTTATGTTTACAACCCTTCAAATTGATATATCATTTTTTTCTTCTAATCTTAAAACTGCCGTTGTTGTTACTAAGTCTTCACGAAAAGTCTAGAAAATACATTTAGGAAGGCGACGATGATGACCATTTCGCGGTAACCAATGTGGCAGGAGTTGTAATATCGGAAAAGAGCAGATTTACGCAGGTAGTTTGTTATGTATGCTATGGCCTGCCACTGCCCAAACAGCTTATTTCGTGACATTATATATTCATGTCACCACAAGTATTTATTTTACATATAAGACATCTGTAGCAATATAGCATTTACACATGAAAGCACTAGAAGTCTGTAATCTAAAGCATTTGACTTCTAATGACATAATTCAAATTTATATGTACACCTTGTGATAATGAGGGTATATTAAATGACACTGCTATTGCTAAAAACAAATGTGGCTGTCTTAGGCTTTTGAGTAGGTTATACAATTATGATACCAGGTAGACCATAGCCATTTGTATGGGCTTTGAAAGTCAAACTGTAATTACACCACATTGTAACAGCACATGTAGGTATGTAAGCATCTAGCAGTAAGATAAGCAGACACTAACAATAAGAGAATTAAAAATCTCAGTCAGATTTTTTTAAACATCACTTTGGCAAGTGGAGGAATGTTTATTATTTATTATTTCCTGCCTGTATTATTTCTTTAGAGTTGTTTTATAAAGTGATTGTTCTGACAGCTGTTGGATTTATAAAAAACTGCATTATACATCACATAATAACTACAACAGCTATTATTTTCAACCACTAAATAAAGGCAATTTTCATTTTAATAAATGTAAAAGTAACAAAAATATTAATGGAAAATTTAGAATCTCAGTAAGTCATATGAAATATATGTGTATGGAGTATGACAGCAAAATTTGCTTTGGTCAATATAAGTTGGCTCATTCTGTACCATGTATTGTCAGTTCTTATTGTCTGGAGAAGCTAATTTAATTTTGGTCAACCCTGATTGCTTGTTCTATAGATATTTTCTTTTTTTTGCAGTGAAAGCGAATTCCAGAATCATGAAGATATATATGATTTATTCTACACATGCTTTGCCTGCCTCTCTGCACACTTCATTAGCAGTAATGCTAGTAGCCGTAAGTATAATTGTGTTGATTATGTATACAATTGACTCTCCTAAAAAGTACTATCATTGAATCTAACTTCTACTTTTAGTTTTCTCAGCTACAGCTTAAGTAGGAGATGAGATGCAGCAACTCTCTAAAAATCTGACATTCAGTAAACACTGGCATTTGAAAAGCTTCAGTTGCAAAATTAAATATAATGAATATAATAATATATCTTGATCGCTTCTGCAATATGTCATAACTAGCTTTTGCCTGCGGCTCAGCCTGTGTGAATTTCAATATTTGGCCATGTGGGAAATCCCTAAACAATCATAGTAGATTTTATATAAAAAGCCTATGAAACTACTTTTACTTGACCTCTCATACCTTAATGGTGGCTACTAAAACAGACATCAAGCTGTACCTTAATTCTACTAGACCAATTTTGATAAAACATGCTGCATTATTTAAATCGGAATAGTACTTTTAAGACTGTAACCATTTGACCAAAATCTATCTGCTCGTTTTTGTGTGAATCCTGAACAAACAAACATCGACGGATTTGGTTTCAGAAGCCCTTAATTACTCGATCTGAGTAGTTTGTTTTAAATATCTTTGAATTTTGAAAATTTTATATTTAACAATTTTATAATAGTAAAGATATCTATTTAATTAGATAACACTTTCTAAAACTTATTCTTGTAGTGCGGTGAAAAATAAAATGATATTAAAGTATAAAAATAAATTCTTAATAGACCTTAGCACATTTTTAAACTAAAAATTTTCAAAAAATGTTGGTAGTATTCAATAAATAATGGTAATAAGTATAGAGAGTAGCACCCCATTTTGCCATTTTAAATCTAAATTATACTTTTTAATCCTTTCAAAAACTTGGAATACTGAAAATTATATCTGTTTAAATAATAATAATTATTATTTTCTGCTTTTTAATCTTGTCTGAATTTTTGAGATTACTAATACAGATTTATTATATTACATGGTCATGCACTTCTGAGCTATGTATAATGTTTCAAATATTTAATTCATGCAAAGTTAGTTTAAAATCAATTATAAAAAGAACAAACAGATAAGAAAGCGAGTTTAGTAAAAATATGGTGAAAATTGTGTTGCCCCATATCTTACTGCATTATGTGTTAACACCATAGTCATGAAAGAATACTGGGTCCTCAGATGAAATGCTGGGTTTACAAATTATTGTTTAAACGTATGACAATAGTCAGGCCAATTTTATGTATGGTATATTACTAATACTATATTAAGCACAGTGTGGGACGGTCACTTACCAGATGGACCGACGACCTGGTGAGGATCGCTGGGTCTTGCTGAATGCAGGTGGCTATGGACTGGTCACTCTGGAATTCGATTGGAGAGGCCTATGTTCAGCAGTGGACAGCTACGGGCTGAAATGATGATATTACTAATGGGTAATATACCATGGATGGGTTGATCCCTAGGTCTTCAAAAACAATATATTAGACAGGAGTACACACTAGATACATATTACTAACACTTACGGCCGCTAACGTGATTTTACATTTTTATTCCAATACAAGTCAGGAGTCGCTCACATATTATTAGGGATTTGCAGATTGTTGAGCATTGTGATTTGTAAACTATAACTAATAGTAGTGCCTATATACGCTGCAGTCGCGAAATTGCTTATATGTACCTAGTAGTATAGTATAGCAGTACAGTGCGGTAGTTACTGTGGGTAGGTAACAAAAAATTGGATTACTTTAGATTAGTGTGAAAATATCCGGCAGAATATTATACTTGTCTACCTACATATAAAACTATAAATTAAACATTAATTTGGTTATTTAACTACTGTAATATGTGTTAACATAGTCATTATCGATTATTTGTTAAAATAAACGAGTTAATAAAACAATTGATGCAAATTAATGCTATATCTTTTATAATATTTTTTAGTACCCAATGACCAACTGGGTACAGCCAGAGATGCGTTCAGAATAATACTAAGACAAATACTTAAGAAGCTCTCCGAAGCTGGATTGAGCTGTGACGACACATCAAATACAGCTGCACCAAATGTATCTGTAAAGCAGGTTAGTGTATGATTATTAATTAAAATCTCTTCGAGAAATGACCAAATCAAATCCACACAGTTCAAATGTCTTAAACTTTACAATCATTGATAGTTGATGAAGCCATCGGCCTAAACAAACAAAGAAGAGACTATCTCCAGTCCATTCTGTGATTTCAAAACACAGGTGTTGCTTAGTTTAGACTTGGGCAATATAATTGGTATATCTTCTTCTTCACCAGCCCATAAAAGTCTACTGCTGAACTGGGCCTCCTCTTTATAAAGGGGGGATTTGCCATAATCTCCACGCTTGGCAGACGTCTTGGAGATCACAGTAGATTGTGACAGCATAACGCTGCTGCTCGTTATTCTGGTATATCCCTTAGCTGATTCACACAGCACCACGGGAAGGAATGGAGCGACGATATTAGTATGCCGGTGTTACGCGGCAATTGATATATATTGGCAATATATTGCTTGATAATTTACTTTAAGAATTAGTAAACTGTATATTATGCTAATTATACTACCTCAATGTATGAACTAAGACGTGTAAGTTTGAATATTGCATCAGGTTCAATCATAGGATAATGCTATCTGATATCTTGCGGGAAGAGATGAAGTAATTCTTCAGAATTAAGCAATTCTGTGTGATATCTGTATAATAATAATTATATTGCACACAACAATACTTGGTAATTTGCAAGAGACAAGATTCAAACAAAAATCTTGGATTTATAATGAACTTGGTTTTGCCCGTGTCTCCGTTCCGCTACATGGGAAATCCCTTAAATAATCAAAAATTTATCTAAAAAATTGAGGATCCACTTTTACTTGAGTTCTCGTACCTATGCGGCGGCTACTAAAACTGGGATCAATCTATATCTTCAATTCTACTGGCACCAATTTTTACGAAATATGCCGCCGTATTTAATTCGGAATAGTACCTTTAAGTCAGTAATAGTCTGACTAAAATCTACCCGTTGGTTTTGGCGTGACGATCGAACAAACAAACAAACATCGACGGATTGGTTTCAGAAACCCTTAATTAGTCGATTTGAGTAGTTTGTTTTTAAATATCTTAGATCTTTGAAAATTTGACATTTAACAATTTTATGATAGTATAAGATATATAAATATTTGTATTCTGTACAAATCACACTTACTGCTTTTAATGAAAGTACATGATATTACTATTTACTTAATTTGAAACAGAAAGATGCAACTTTGTATTTTTTTGTACTGTAAATAAGAACTGAAACCAGTGGGCAATCAACGTCAGTTTGCAACTTAAAATACTTACTTTTTTGATGCTGACTTTTGTTAATAGCTTCTGCTACCAATTGTTGGGCTGTGCGGAATCGACGGAGGCGGATATCCTCAATCTGACTTAGTTATTTTGACGTCACTGCTCAAAAATGCGAAGTTGCCAGCACATGTCAATGTTCCAGGTTTGTATAATATTATATTGAATGAAATGTTTAATTAGTGTGTGATTAGTTGTGGGCTGCGGATAGCCACTACCACTACATTAAACTATTGTAGTAGGTGGAAAGAAGTGGTCTCTGCCTACCCTAACGGGAAAGAGGCGTGACTGTATGTATGCACTATGGTCTCTGCTTACCCTCATGGGATATCAGCGAGAATATGTATGTATATTTAATTAGTCCTAATTTTATTAAGTTCGCAAGTGTCTGGTCTGTAAAAGCACATTCTATTAATATTGGTTTTGGTTTTTAAGTGACAGAGGTTGATTGAATTTTGTAACATATTATAAATAATATCGTCGTTTAGTGATTTTGCTTAGGCTACAACACAATGGTGGTAATTCTGCAGTAACAAAACTTAACCAAGTTTAGTCTCTCCCTATCTTTTTCTAATGTTAAACGCCAAAACGAGATAGCTATAATTTTGGTGCTGTCAGTTTTGTTTAGGACAAAATTAAGATATTTAAACGCGAACTCGGAACATACCGATAATTAAAAAAGATTTCACAGTACTTTTGTTCCTTGTAAGACACTTGGTAGGTACTTAAATATTTATAGCTGATGATATTTGTTGTATATTGTTTGTGTATTGAAAAACATAGTTCCTATGGGATAGTTAAAATGTGGGTAGTTCACTCACCACATTAATGAGTTGGCAACGTCGGGCTTGCCACCATTGTGGCAATCGTGCCTGTGATCGTGATCATGGCTGGAGTAAGGTCAAGTTTTTCCTGGGCGCACTTATGTCTTATATGTCTCTCGTCCATTGTAAATGACCAAACCATCGGAGTACTCGTTTCTCGAACCTCACCACATCATACTTCAACTTGCATCTATTACTTTATTTTTACGTCTGATTTATTAAACAATCCATGTTCACAGATAATCAAACAACAAAGTCCTCAGTCATACCCAGCTCAATCACTTCTTTGGCTTCTCAAACTACCGCCACTGAAAAACAACCGCCTTCGAACGCTCAGCGACGCTCCGACGCGCTACTTGAACAGCTAACAGCGCCACTGAGGAACCCAGTGTCATCGACAACAACGTCTCAGGCGCAGCCAGCGGCAGCCACTCTGTCGCCCGGGAGTAAAGATAGTTTGGAGAGCACCAAGGATTCGAATCCCTCTCAACAGGCTTCTGTTGATATAAAGGTAAGAATTTGCAAGTTACATAGAAATATTAACTATCTATATATACGTTTATGCGTGCGTCGTGTGTGTGTGTGTGTGTGTGTGCGTATGTGTGTATATACATGTGTATGTATTTATATAAAAATGAATGTTTCTTTGTTAGTTCCATAAGCGCTCTTACACAAATTTAAATACATTGGTAAGCTGTTATGCATACATCCGAGATGATTTCTCAGTTGGTAAAAGTTCACACGGGCTTAGCCGCAAGCAACAGCTAGTGTATATAATTAATAAAAATGTAGCTCAATTCTAATCAAAATTTAGAACAATCATAAATAGCCGACGTGATGTAAATTACATGATTTGTTTATCAGAAGTGGGTAGCATCGACATGCTCTTCACTGCTGATGGAGCTGAGAGCGGGCGCCGTGGTGCTAAAGGTGTGCTCGTCGCTGCCGTGCCTGCAGCGCTACCTCAACCGCTGGCAGGCCTCCAAGGAAACCGCCGTCGCGCCACAGTTTAATTCCGATGCCTCACTGTGAGCATATTTTAATAGCTCAGACAAAATATTTTTGTTATTCGGTCTTTAATAACCGAAGTTCCTACTAATTTTTAAAGAAGAAAGAAAACACATTAATTTAGGACAAGCACAATAAATAACAATTAAAAAAGTAAAAAAAAAATGAGTACATATACAAAGTGGATAGGTATACAATCGCAATATTCTAGTTATTCTATGACGCGCCTGTCCGAAAAGGCCCCGTCTCAGCTTGTTGCTGCAATACCGGTAGATTGAAACCCCTAGTGTTAAAGCGGTGGTATTCTGATGAATATTAAATTTTTTGTTAATAATATTATACAGGCTGATTGGTAATTAATTGTTTATATTACGTTCGAGAGGTGATTATATGACTATATTTGAGTATTGACTATATTGATCAATATTTTTTCTGCGTGGTGTTGGCATAATAATAGCGGAAGTCCATTTCTTCCTGCGAGTGCTGTGAGAACCAGCTAAACAATGTGTCGGGCTAATGGACAGCACTAGTATTTTGTTATTCAATCAAAATCTTCTGTGATCTTCAAAACCCCTGATAAGGGTGGAGATTATATCGAAACTCTTCTTTTTAAATAGGAGGCTCTTGTCCAGCTGTGGACTTCCACAGGCTGTTGGTGATAATAAAGATTAGAGTATTTTAATTTGATTAATAATTGGGCTTTTCCTAATAAATAGCTTTTTAAATTTCTGGGGTCCTGGGGTCACTAATTTGGCCTCCACTAGCGAACTAAATAACAAATCTTATCAAAGTAAAAAGTTCTAATGCACAATTTTGAATTGTATTTAAAAACCCCACATTAATAGAAAAAAAAATGTAATCTTTTTTTAAAATTGGCGCACTTTTTACTCCGCTATGCCTGGATTAAAAATAATCCAATATAATCTTGGAATCATGAACAAAACATGAGCAAAATTACCAATCAATCTGTAATATGTTGTGTTCTTCTGTCCATACATTATTTCTTCACCATTCAAACAATTACTATGAAATTTCGTTAGAGAAAATGAGTATGAATCAACTTTAAAAAGTTGCTTCTTAAATTTTGTTATATTTTGCTAATGAATTTTATTATAGGAGTGTAGTGAGGTACAAATCGTTGCTAGTACCTATTCAAATATGATTGACTCTATGTTAATTCTTAAACACACTGACAAGAGATATTCTGTTATGTAGTATTCTAGAATCTATCCGATTGTAATAGAGTTTATTGTTGTAGTCTTCATTTCCTCGTGAACGAGGTTCACGTGTGCCGCCTGGCGCTGTCGTTGCCGTGCTTGGAGCCGTTCACGCCCGAACGGATCGTTACACTCAGTGACGTTAGCATCGCTGCACTCTTGTGCGCCACTGCACAGGTAATATTTAATTAACATATTAACTTATATCTTTCATATACTTACTAACTTATAATAGTTTTACATACATTATGGGTAAAGTCGCATCACTGAATTGTGTCGAGTGCAACGTACTGGAATACTTGTATCATGTTTTAGTAGAAATTTAGTATAAATGTCTCTTTCAACTTGTTTGCAGGCACAGGCAAACAAGTTGAAAGAGTAATTTTGAGACTCAAGCAAGACAGGAATAGATTTAATAGTATTTTGGGTATGCAACAAAATTCTGGCTCAGCCTCAATCAGAGGAAGCCAGAAGATTGTATAAGCTTGTAAACACAGCTCTTAGACGTAAATGATTAATTTAAGCGCACCTACAAGGATGGCTTGAGCATGTCTGTTCAAATCCTCAATAAATTATTAACAAAGAAAAAAGAGATTTCAAAGTCTACCTGATTTTATTTCATAGCATTTGGGAAACTTATGGCTACATTCACAAAATTGAGTAACCATTGAGTGCCAGCTTTCACAGATGATAGAAAATTTATTTGTACATTATACACCGTCACTGTTGAGCTAACAGAAAAAACAAGGTATAACGCCATAAACAAACATAAGAAACGTAAGACTAAAATAGCAAATTTGGTCCTTTAATACGTACAGCAGACTGCTGCTGTGCAGTGTTTACGTCACTGCACGGTTTTCACATGATCCTATCTCTTTCTATTCTGTACATCTGTCTGTACGTTGTTTCATCACATAATTCTGATTTACATTAAATAGGCTTCGCTGCACCCGAAAGATGAAGAGTACGAGCAGCAGACCGCTACGCTGGTGGAAAGTGCACTCAGTTTGTACAACACTGTCGGAGACACGTTCAAACAGTCCACGCGTGCCGGCGGTTTTGTAAGTAAACCTTTTGTAAATTATACCGTTTTCACTCATTAGGTCAGGGAGCACTTAGTCTTTTAGCCTGTCCGGCAAATAGACTTACGTATACGGGTAAGCGACCCCGGGCCCCCGAGCTACTACTATCTCTTCTTACTCCTTCCGAGATAGTAGTATCTAACATCCTATAATCCTTTTCCCAAATTCCATATTCCTTGCTCAATACACCTTTCCTGCCTCATCTTCTTTCCTTCCCCTTTCGTGGGAACGCAATGAGGAACTTTAATACTTGAACCTTATAAAATGGCGGCATCGTGGTTCGGCACCCGACTTGTTTCCCGCGGGGTCGAAAAGTGGGCTACGAATAACCAATTTGCTACATTAAGCGAGCGTAGCAAGTGGAAAGACGTGATCTCTGCCTACCCCAATTTTTCGGTAGTACAGTGGTCAGTATCCCCGCCTGTCACGCGAGAAATCGGGGTTCGATTCCCCGCTGGAGAGCCAGAGAAAAAGGTGTGACTATATGTATGTAGGTTAAATAAAATGAATTTTTACCTTCATCCGAAAGTGAGCTTTTGTTGTTTAAAATCAGTGACCTCACTGAGTGAGCAAGTCTACTATGCTCACTCAGTGAAAGGTTTATTCATTCGAAAATAATTAGTTATGTACATGATAGTTATTTCTAGTGAGGTGAAAGGTTGTATGGGCCCACTCCTTTACCAATCTCAAAATTTTCACATAGCTCATATGCTTGTGATTCAATTATAGAATCTTTCGCTTGGTTGGGTTGCAAACTCAGCACTCGCACCAAAAATGAAGCCCGCTCTCCTGTTGCACAAATAGCCAATATATAATTTTTCTGTAAATATAAAAAATGATTTATTTTGTTAAATTGCCACACACTTCTTTGGAACCTTTAAAACAGTCCCTTTTATTATGTTCATTTTTTCCTAAACGTCATTCAATCTATTGTAAATTCATTAAATTTTCAATATATTTTTTAAGTGTAATTAAAAAGTAAGTTATTATTCTGTAGCGGCACTAATACATTGTTAAATCACCGTTCCCGGTCCATATTCATACCCACTACAGGAGCACAGACATCAACTAATAATCAGATGGGCATTAACCCGCAGTCTAACCACGCTGGCCTAGTAATGATTGGTAGACTTAATACACCCAAGCGGGCATGCAGATTTATTCACGAAGTTGTCTTTCTCCATCGATTAAATTAGTGTTTATAATGTAAACCTTACATAAGTATGAAATACTCTAGTCATATGGGACCAGGATTAAACTCCGACCATGTACATATTGAAATACTTCATTTCCTCATTGTTATTCATTGATCTTATAAAATTTGTATTGTAGGTGTATCAAAACCACCTCATGATCGGCGGCTGGGTACTGCTGTGCGGGCTGCATCACGCGCTGGCCGGCGCCCCGTGCCCGTCCACGACCGTCGGGAAAAGCCCCGCCAAAGTACCTTCGAGACCTTACAATTTAACCAAAATGTAAGTATTATTATCATCATCAGCCCTTGGAATTCCACTCCATCGAAATTAAAAATTTGACATAATCTCCACGCTTGATCTTGAAGATTCCAGTAGATTTTGATTGAATAACGCTGCTGTCTGTGTTATCTTATTACATGCCTCAGCTGGTTCTCCCAGCACCCACGAGAAGAGATGGAGTGACGCGATTATTATGCCGGCGCCACACGGCAGGTATCAATTCGATACAATTTGTAGATGTGATAATCTATATTTGTTAGTAACATAACTAGTGTTAGATCAAAATAAAATCTATACTTAATATTATAAATAGGTAAAATTTGTTTGTTTATAAATTTGTATGTAAGGGGTTGTGGCGTAACCACTATTTACATATATATAAAATACATATGTATACACACATTAATATAATAATAACATACAAGTAAACACCACCATGAAGATCGCCGAGTCGAAGAGTCGTCACGAAATCGTGAGGTTCTGTCGTATGCATTAAATTGCAACTAGCTTCCACGCATCAACGACGTGCGCCGGCGCACAGTTAGCCACAGACCTCCGCGTATAGTGCATGTTGCCCGAACGCTCGACACCGGCCCGCGCGTAGACACGTAGTATATACTGCGCTTGGTACTGTGTGGTGCTTATAGATAAAATACCGTGTTGTAAATCCATAATAAAACATTGAACTGAAGTTGGCTGTGAATTACTTTCTAAGAACTCCCATCGGCTGAGATAACTACGCCGCTTCTCGGATTTAGAAGATCCCACACACACCTACCTCAGGGTAATCTCCGCAACTAATGATCTAGAAATCTAATGATAATATTTTGATTATTATCATTAGATTTCTTTACTAAAAAGTTATTATATTTTTGATTAATAAAAAATAATATTCTAGTAATATAATGATCTAATTCTAAAAATTCTTTCACTGGTAGAAAAATACATAATTCCTGATTGTTATAGGAGATAAATTATATTTATATCAAGCATATTGGCCGAGCTATCACAATGTGTGTCTAGCAAGTCGGAAAGCAATACGATTACGGAGAAAATATGCCGCACGCCCGGCAGGGTTTTCAATCAGATAGGAAGTCCACGCGAGCGGAGCAGCGGGCAACAGCTAATTATAAATATGAAACAAATATGAGATGTTGATAATATCAACAACTTGATAGGCGTGTTTGTTTTCGTCAGGCAACAAGGGTTGGGTGTGGTGTGGGTGGCGCTGGGCGGCCGCTGCTTGGCGTGGGTGGGGACGTTACTAGCGGACGCGCGGCTCGAGGCGCTCAGCTGCGGCGACGTACTGCCCGCCAAGCCCGCGCCGCTCCACATCCTGGCACAGCACACCGCCCACCAGCGGGAGCTGCGGCTCGCTTCCGCCGCGCCGCTACATCAGGTATGATGCCGATTTGACGTCCGGTTGTCATTATTAGTAACAACCTTGTCAAAGAGATATTAATCCTGCTTTCTATATCTTTTTACTTTAACTGAGAAATTTTAATACTAATGATAATGATTCTACTTTCTATATCTTATTACGTTATTTGAGAAATTTTTGTACCAATATTAATTTTTTACTTTGTATAAAACGTATCTGGAATGTATCATTAAAAAGGTGCATGTAAAAGATGTTCTTTTAATTTTTATTCTGTACTGCCTGTTGGCTCCACCCGTTTAGATCATTTACCAACTCGCAAACATTATTGGCAATAATAATAATAATGTTTATTTCTCACCTCAATCAAAAAAAGAAACATGTATTATAACATTTCCAAATAACAACAGTGCTTAGCTGTGGATCGTTGGTTTCCGAGGTAGGTTTGTAACCTGTAACACGGGAAAGGAATCTTTGGGTTCATAAATTTAATCAAAAAACTTTGCAATAACTTCTATAAAACAATCTATATTTTTTTCAGACTATAAAAAATAAATGAGCGGAAACTTACTGAGGGATTTGTATTATATTTTGTATCAATATTTTAATTTCCAACTTCATATAGATATTCCATCTTCATGTCAAGTTTTGGAACCCCACATGGTGTCTTTTCAGAGGAAACGTAAAAAAATTAATACGAAATTTTTTCTAATTCCCATCTCGTAGAATATTGACGTACTAGTAGGTGAAATATTCATTCTATCTGCTGTCATGTAGTGCCATGTGAGGTTGAGTTACTAATATCAGTATGTTAGCACAAAGAGCTTTTAGTGTGTTGAGCGGTGAGTTATCACATAGTTAAAAAGCAAGCGGGTAATAAATGCACGTGTGTGCCCCCGCAGGTAGAACTTATTGCAATTGCAATATAACTATTGCATGATGGAGCGAACCCCCCTCCCCCCGGTATCATACCGCACGCAGGCCGAATGGTTAGAGATTCTTGTTATATTTAGTCGAGTGTTTTTTTCAGTTGCTAGTGGCACTGGGTGTTGTGTGTTACCGCAAAGCGACAAATCTAAAGCGCGCCGTCGTGAACAAGCAACACCAGGATGCCGATCCCGAGCGCTCCGACTCCACGGTCTACTTCCAGGACATGATCCTCTGCTCGGAGGACTCGGAGACAGACGATGGTGAGACACTTTGCAGACTAATAGTGAATGTATAAACGAGATGTTTTTACAAATGTTAGCTTATCAAAATAATCATAAAAGTTCGTTTATAAGTGTATAAGCAGACTTCGTTAGACGGGACGGCAACATTACTGGCTATGGCGCTGACTGACAATCGTTAGTCTCTCAAACCTTAGTATGACCCCACTTCTTACATTAAAGTATGGTTGAGAAAAAAAAAACTATCCTAAAAGAAATTCATCAATCGTTTTGAGCGGCTGAATGTTTATGTATTTACGTAATATTATTTTGAGATTGGCGTTTTTCATTTAAGTTGCGAAAACCTTAGTTGAGATGATTTTTGTGTTTAATAAGTGAATAAATGTATTAGCATATCTTTGTGTACATTTACGATTATAAATAGCTAAAAGCATTATTGAAGAATTAACTATTAACAATTGAACTGCTTATTCCACACTAATATCGACGTATCAAACCAAGATCCGCTTTTACAAAACCGGTTCTAACTCGTTACGTAAGGTTTAAAACATTTTTTTTGCAGTAATTTGTTTTAATCCGGGCCTCGTAGTGCTTGCGTGCTTTTTTTAAATAACATGTTTTCCAATATAGATGCATTACAATACCTGTGTTCGCCTGCGGTATGTCGTTATTTCAGTGGTGAAGGGTGAGAGTTTTCAATAGGGGAAGCCTATCCCAAATTAAGGCAAGGCATAAGGCCGAATGGGAATGCCTTGGCAGGCTCTCACACTCCAAAAGGTTTGTAGGAGAATGGAGCAAGAGATAGTGAGAAGTTACTCTCGCTCAATAGA
>WUAW01011362.1:0-7500 GCA_017165845.1 Thaumetopoea pityocampa | reverse complement strand
AAAAATGCTTACTGTTAGTACATCTCTGTAACTTATTCTTGCGATACTGCTGTACAACTGTTGTTAGTCTGTAAAACTTCCTTGTTTACATTAATATTGTATATCGTTTTATTTAGCCGAAGGCCTACCTTCGCTTCTGGATGTGATTTCCTGCGACGCAGCGCTACTCAGGTTTAGAGTGTGCTTGGGTGATTCTAATACACCTGCAGACGCCCAAGAGTTCATGCCTCATCTGCTTGATTTATTGGAAACTCTAATAGACTGTTGTCGGTAAGTGTTGATTATTCTCTTCTCTTAAGTGCCAAATGACTCTAATTTTTTGTTTTGTGAATGCAAAACAATAAAAAAACAGGGCTACAAACAAGTAACGGATGTACTCCCGGAAAATCGACTGTAATAGTTTGTACCTGCTTGTGACTGTCCTTGAGGCAAGACACGTTTGTTCTAAGAAGTGCTGACTGGACATCGCCATACAAGATATGAAAGCCAATTCACCATTAAAAATGTTGACTTTTGGAAACTGATAATTATGAATCTTTAATTGTATTACTGTATTATGGTAATAATTTTGTAGGCTGAGCGGTAGTCTCGAAATGGAGAACTTAATGGAGAATTCGAACAACCCGTCTGAGGCGGCGGTGTGGAAGGCGCGGCTGCAGGTCTGCGGCACGTCGGTGCCCGTGGGCACGGAGCCGGGTAGCACAGCACCGCCTGCTCTCGACGCGTGGCTGCGTGCGCACATGTCCGCCAACGCCGTGGCCACCCTGGGAATGCTTGCTACGCCACCACCGTGTGCTTGCATTAACATTGTAAGTCGGTTTAGTTTTTTTTTTGTAGTCGACCACAGCTGAACTATAGATAAGAGAAGCCAAACCTAGATATATTTTCCTTGGTCTGTGTGTGAATTCACTAATATTAACGTTATGTTTTATAATTAAAATATTGACTTAGTTATTGCATTAGGTATGCAAAGTTTGTTGTAAATAAATAAACATAATTGTGACTAATACAAAAATAAAGATTTCTTGATGAATACTTTTGTGAGATATATTAAATATATATTTTCGTTTATAGCCCAGTCGGTATAGAATTTACCTTGTACAAATATGCCAAAATTTTAATTCACCAGCCTTCAGGGGAGGTCACTGGCAGTGTAAATTCGAAATGGCCACAAAATTCGAGCGGTGCGTTAACCGCCATCTTGATTTTAAGGGGGAAATGTTTTTCCTCAATTTCTCAACCATTTTCAACTTCTCGAGAAAAACCATAAGAACTCATGTTGTTCAATTATTCATATCTCAATATTTTATTTGTTGCTCGTTTTTTTTGCGATCGATATTTTCTGAGCTAAGAGGGAAAACGGGGCAAATGTAAACACATATAGACAAGTCAGTAATAAATAAGATAATTTAGTAATTACATTTCCCCTTAAAATCATGATGGCGGCTAACGCAACGCTCGAATTTGATCGCCATTTTGAATTTACATTTATAGTAAAAGGCTGGTGAAACAAAATTTTGGCCTAGAATTGAGGACCTAGCAGCAAAATTTCAGATCCAAATTTGCAAAACTTTCGGGTATTCAAATAAAACGTGGATCTAAAAATTAATTGTTACACTTATGTCTTACAGTAACATGTTATAATATATGCATATTTACATATTTTACTAAAGATTTTATGGTAGATAGATAAGTTTCAGAATAATTACGATTTTTTTTAAAGTTAAAAAGAGTTCGGCTAAATTTTGGCTCTGCCCCCCCTTTTACTGCAAGGTTCTCAATTTCTCCGGAGTTGGCCCTTTTTTTCGATAATCCGACTGGGCTATTAAGGAAATTTAGGCCTAGAAAGTTATGTGGATGTCTGTATTCCTCTGTTCAGAACAGTAAATTAAAAAAAGGTAAAAATATTCTACCCATACTAAAATCTATACTTCTATACTAAAGAGGTAGTTTGTGAGTTTGTATGTAATCTCCGGAACTACTATTTATTATTCTCAAAATTCTTTCACCGATGGAAGGCTACGTGATGTAGGCTATATTTTATTTTGATTAGAATAAATTTTTAATTCAAAATCCACGGGCGGAGACACGACCATCAATTAGTTTTTATATTTTCGGTGCATAATTATCTAACTGAAGCTTTATTAATTCATGAAGCTATTATATTTATCGTAACATAATTTGTCATTAATATTTGCAAAAAAACATTTTAATTTGAGACCATTTGTCCTCGGGGCATAACCCGTAGGACAGATGGTCTCAAATTAATTACTCACATTTCTTTATCAGGAGTTTTACGGAGCCCATATAATACCCTCCGAGAGCATAATTCTCCACCTTGTCACATCCCACTCCATGCTGATAACAGCCAACTCGAGGTATTCTATCGGACAATCTCTGATGATGCTGGCGTTTTCGGCGGCAAAGCTTCTAGAAGTTGCCGTTTGTAATGTGGTAGAAAACCCTGAACTTGTACAGAAGATTCTTGAATTGATTATACCTTGTATGGTAAGTGAATTATGTACATTTTTACTGTTATATTTTACAATAAGCCTTTATTGAGAATTACAAGAATTCGGTTATTTCGGATTATGTCACAGATTGAGTATTCAATCTTATAATAAAGAAACCTTTCGTCAGATATTCTTGGAGCTGTGACGGAATTCGTATATAATACCTAGGATGTGTCGTCCAGCTAGGTAAACCAAATTTCGAGAAAAAGGTCAGTCGTTGAATTCCACCCCGCTGGGTAGCGTTGGGGAAGCGTGATCTTGTCAAAAATGCCACAATGTCTGAAGGCCAGATTATTTAATCAGTACGTATTACTCGCGATGATCTACTGCTCATCATGAGTAATATGTACGGCTAGCTGTCAGTGACTATGTCTCAGATCTACTGATCATATCTACTACAGCCATTGACTATTAGCCTCATAAGAACCTTCGAGATCACGAGTGACCTTAGCATAGCTCTTTGGCTATGTTCGGAATTTTCCTGCGAAATAAAATCCGCATTGAGGTAATGCCTAGGAGAGCCAGAGTTACCGATGTAGCTTAAAGGGTTGCAAAGCTGAAGTGGCAGTGGGCGGGGCACATAACTTGCAGAGCCTATGGACGTTGGGGGCCTACAGTGCTAGTTAGAATGGCGACCTCGAACTGGAAAGTGTGATGTGAGTCAAACTCCGACTAGACGGACCAATGACCTGATTAATGTTGTGACCGATTGGTGGGTTGAGGCGGCTCATAGCCTTTCGCTCGATATAGCGATTATTAGAAGTTTATGTCCAGTAGTGGTCGTCTGTGGACTGGTATGATGATGATGATGTTAACCTATGTTTATATTACAAGCTTTGATTTTTTTAGACCGATGGCCGTCTTGAGTTCATGGCGAAGCAATTAGCAGCGACTCTCAATACCTTAGTACCAGATGCGCACAAAATGGAACAAATGATCCATGAACACATCCTGAAAACCACCTACACGGTGCTGGTGGACCATCTTCAGCCTTCCACTGAGAAAGTGTTGCGGCAATTTGTAAGTAATTTATAACAGACATTGCGGTATATCGTTAAATCAAATACAAAATATGTTTTACCGCAAGAGTTGTGGTTTATGAACTCCACACTAATGTCCACATTCAGATTCTGCGGTGCTCAGCTGCTTAAGAGTGTTTTGAAATATGGCAGATCTTCATACTTTAAAAGCATTCGATAGATAGAATAAATTTAAATTTATTTATATTCACTTTGCACAAACTATTTTCGCATTTTATAAATATTTGATAGAAAATCATTAATTAGATAGATGGAATAAATTTAAATTTATTTATATTCACTTTGCACAAACTATTTTCGCATTTTATAAATATTTGATAGAAAATCATTCATTAGATAGATGCAATAAATTAAAATTTATTTATATTCATTTTGCACAAACTATTTTCGCATTTTGTAAATATTTGATAGAAAATCATTAATTAGATAGATAGATGGAATAAATTTAAATTTATTTATATTCACTTTGCACAAACTATTTTCGCATTTTATAAATATTTGATAGAAAATCATTAATTAGATAGATGGAATAAATTTTAATTTATTTTTATTCACTTTGCACAAACTATTTTCGCATTTTATAAATATTTGATAGACAATCATTAATTAGATAGATGGAATAAATTTAAATTTATTTTTATTCACTTTCTATAAGTTATTTTTTCATGTTATAAACATACATGTTACATTTTTACCACTAACTAAACACTTTAATTTATCTATATTCACACACGAAAATATGTTCACAATTGTGTATATTTCACGTCATTAATATAATTATAATTAATATAATTATAATTAATATAATTATATATTGGTATATTTTATTTTTATATGAGTTCTTATTTATTTATTTTACCAACCCTTGCTTTCTGTGCTTCCAGTAATGCCAAAGTGCACAGTAAGCCAATTACAAATAATGCTCACTTAAATTGATTTAATTGTAGAGTTTATAGTTAATAAAATAATTTAAAAATTTATGCAGTTCATTTAATAAAGTATAAGTCAACATCAGGTTCCATAGTAATCAGAGCGTTGAGCGGATCGATCCTTATCCTCATATTATTTTTCACACACACCAATCACTTAACACATCAGCCACTTATCACGCTATTCATACGGTAACTCCAAAAATTAGACATAATTACTAAACCGACCTTCTACTATTTTAGCGCCATCCAAAAGTATGGGTGAAGAAATTGCTTTGGCGTAAAGTGCGCCCATATACTTTAAATATAAAATTTATTCAATTATCATACATTTTTTGAACAGGTCAAATATTGGGAAAAGATACTGGATCGGCCCGCAGGCAGGGAAGCGTATGAGACTGTCTTCGCTGATAATACTGGATATGTCCTCGGCAAGATCCTACTCTCGGCGCCAAATGCCAGATACCTATATACCGAAAAAGTTATCAAGTAAGCATCGAAAATTTTAAGTGTCCAAATTTATTTCCAATTTTATCATCGCAATTACTGCAATAATTTCATAAAAGATTAAGGAAATACTAGTCTGAGAATTTTAGGACGTTTTATTAGTGTTTGTTAATCCTTCCTATAGTTATGTTCGTCAATTATTGCAGAGGATATGAAGGTAAAGCAGATTCAGACGATAGATTGCCGTCTGACGTCACTCTCATAACATTCACGATCACTTCGAGGACTAGTGTCATTAATATACTAGTCAGGGGACCCACTGCTTTATGTGATTTAAACCGAACTGAACCTGATGTGCGCTGACGACTTAGTATTCGTTATGGAACAAAGGGCCTTGATTACAGTGGCGAAAGTTGCGAAGACTCTAAGAAACGCTATGGCCTTGCAGTGGCATTTACAGGCAATTATAGTTCTAACAAACATCCATTACAGGATAAATTTATCCAACACAACAGCATGTTGATATTGTGACACAGCAAAAGAAACTGGAGCACTTGCTGTGCTGTTGTTATGCTTTGACTCTTCACTGTTGGAGCAGTATCTGGCCTAATGCTGGCAGTACTTAATTAACTAGTATAAGAGGACTGAGGCTAAGCACAACTGAGGCAGTACAAAAGATCCCATAGGGTTGAAGTGCGTCGAGGCACTCACCTTGCTCAGTTGGGGGCATTATGATGAGATGAGAAACGCTAGCTGGATGTCGTGAGACGATATATAGAAGTCAATGGGCTCATCACTAAAGATATTAAGGATGAGAAAATATTTTTTCTAATAAAATACAGAATCATTAACGCCAGGAAAAAATGAACGAATAAATACTAAATATAATGTTTTATTTTCATAGACTTTTCATTAAGATATTCAAAGGATGCGAATCTTCGGAACTGAATAGTTCACTCTGCATATCCGTATGCAAATTCATTGGAGTTGCCGACAAGCAGAAGCTGGCTAGCCTGTTGGCTCACATCTGCTTGGGAGCGCCTAGTAAGTATTAATGTATTGTAGGCTTTGCATGCCAGTCCTTTTAGAGGTTCAGCCACGTTGTACGCCCACCGAAACAACGCTGGGGAATGACTTCATATACATTTTTAGGGCAATTAAAAAAAAACTAATATATACAATACAGTTCATAAATATTACATAGTAAATGTTCCGAAAAATATAAATTAATAAAATTAAGTCGATGAAGAAGACCTATAAAATTGGCATCAATTTATATATAACACTTTATATGTGATGTGTACAATCGCACTTAACGCCTGGGGGACTCTCTTTCACTGTCTCTACCTTTGGCTAGTGGAATGTGGTAGTGTGCATATTTTGTACTTAAAATTATGTTATTTGGTATGTTCATATCATTATGTATGACTGCACGGATAGCGCAGTGGTTTAAGTGGTCACTTCCACTGCGCTGTCGAGTGTTGTGGGTTCTATCCCCACACGGGATAACAACTTTGTGTAATCCACAAATTGTTGTTCTCAGTCTGAGTGTTCTGTTTCCGTTATTTGAATGTTTGTAAAGTCCCCGCGATACAGGAATTTAATCCTAATGCGGGAGGTGTCTTTAAAAAAAAAATCATTATCAGCCTGTGGAAGTCCAACGTTGGACATGGGCCTTCTCCTTATAAAGGAGAGAAGATCTATGAAGTATGTATATTTGTGAATTAGAAATTCAAATCAAAAGCTGATTAGTAAAATTTAGACAAAACCGGAAAAAATAATGGCTTCAGTATTATAATATTACATATTAAGAATAAAGACAAAGAAATGATAGATTTGAAGTACATATGAAATTATTGTTCATCTAGCCTCGCAGAATGCAACGGGTACGTCGAATGGTACTCCGACGGATACAGAACTGCCGACACCTACATCGTCGGCTCCGGAACCGGCCGGGAATCCGGCGTCGCTCGCACTGCGCAACGCGCTGCGCAGCGTGTTCCGCTCGGAGAGCGACGCCACTCAGCGCACTGACACCACCGCCCAGAGGAACGACGCCGATCTGCCCGTGTTTGATACACCGTGAGTCATATTAGTAACCCTATGGAGGGGGGGGGGGGGGAGCTAAATGCTTCTATGCACTTCGACCTTTCAAAATCTTCTATGACGCTCTTGTCCCTAGAATACAACTTTAATGAAACTGCATTTCGTCATTCCAGCCCATATCCGTCCCTACTACAGGGGCACGGACCTCCACTGATTAGGAGGGAGATTAGGCCGTAGTCTACCATACTGGCCTACTGACACCCATGCGGGCATGCAGGTTTCCTTATGAAGTTTTTCTTCTTCATTAAATATATTGGTGTCTACAATGTAGACCATACATGAATTAACTCAAATTAAAAATAACTCAGTGGTACGGGACCGAGATTGAACTCGCAACATTTCTATCGTGAGTTGTGTCTATATCCACTACACAACCAATATACTTAGATAGCATATACTAACGGTCTTATTCATAAAAACTTACAAAAGGTTTATAAGGTCGTTTTAAGAAAATTCGTTTAAAGT
>WUAW01011361.1:0-10642 GCA_017165845.1 Thaumetopoea pityocampa | reverse complement strand
CCTCTTATATAGCACAATGAAAAATTGGTTGAAAGAGTTTCGCCTCAGGAAAGAAACCGTCGAAGACATCGGCCATGACAGTCGACCCGTGGAGGTGCTCACTCCGTAAACTATTGCTCTAATCGAAGAGGAGGTTTTAAGTGACCGTCGTTTGAAGATTACAAAAATTGCGGCTAGACTTGGGCTCTCAAAACTTACCATCCATCATGCAATCATGCATGTGAATATTTTCATATGAAAAAAAATAGTGAAAGATGGGTTCCGAAACTTCTTTCAGCTGTTCAGAGACAGGAGAGAGTGCGCTGTGCTTCCGAGTTTTTTGGATCTGTTTTTTTTTTTGTTTTTTTTTTGAACCAGGAATTTTGAAAGTGGTCTATGAGAAAAAAACTTCTGGGAACCTCTGACTTATATTCTAATCCCTTTAGAAAAACTTTAAAAATGTAGCAATTGTAGTATTCGCTGTCAATAATTCTGATATCAAGTAGTATAATTTTTAGACATCATCCGAGATGCCTTTCATGATACGCAGCGGAGCACAGAAAATCGCATAAATTTGGGTACAAAACATTTATTTTGCCAGGGGATTGAACCTCTGGCCATTTAATGAGCTTATATAAAATATGTAAGCTAAAATTTACACAAATCTACATGCCCCCATGATATATCACAGTATTTCGACGTCTATGACCAAAGAAGTAAGGAAAAATAAATTTAACCGAATTACTTTATGCATGAATCTTTTTTGTATAATCCTGTTTCCTTCAAGCTTTTGCAAGGTCAAGTGGAAACAATGATACACCACAGTTTTTTCATATATTCTGACTTTGGCAGGAAGCCAGAACGCTGTTATCTGTGGAAAATTCAAATTTATTCGTTTATTTTGATAGGGGAAATATTAATATCTACATTCACGTGAAAGCTACTTCACAAAATAGTACCATGCATTCTCGATAGATGGCGCTGTTCTCAAATGTCGATACAGTCGTATAAGTTGAATGACGGTGAAAATAAAATCATAACATATACAACGTGCTTGACATTAATATTTGGGGTAATGGTAAGGCAGAAGACATTACTTTTTCTCCTCTGTGATAATAACGATTCTGATGTGAACATCAACTTCCTAAATAACCTCAATATATTGCCACTCCTGCCACTCTTCACGGTTCGATCGGCTAGCCAATTACTTTAAAATTTGACAGGGATATAGAAATGATCACCATCATCATCAGTCCACGGAAGTCCACTTCTGGACTCCACTTCTGGACCACTCCACGCCTGGACTGGGTCTTCTTCTTTTAAAAGGAGAAATTTGTCTTAATCTACACGTTTAGCTGGCGTCTTGGAAATCGCAATATTTTATTACTGTATAATAGGGNAGCCAATTACTTTAAAATTTGACAGGGATATAGAAATGATCACCATCATCATCAGTCCACGGAAGTCCACTGCTGGACTCCACTTCTGGACCACTCCACGCCTGGACTGGGTCTTCTTCTTTTAAAAGGAGAAATTTGTCTTAATCTACACGTTTAGCTGGCGTCTTGGAAATCGCAATATTTTATTACTGTATAATAGGACAACGTTACCACCTGTTATCGTGGTATCCTGGTACATCCCTTAGCTGGTTCTCACAGAGTACACGGGAAGAAATAATGTGTCAAGCAGATGCCATCCAGCATCCACAGATACGATACCAAAGAGGAATGCTATGTATCATCGTTATCAAAATTATAAAGCTAATAAGAGTGAAACTGAGGGTTTAAAAAGTCCTCGAATGGAGACCACGTACTAGCAAGCGCAGTGTGGGACGGCCACCCATGAGATGGACCGACGACCTGGTGAGGATCGCTGGGTCTCACTGGATGCAGGTGGCTATGGATCGGTCGCGCTGGAATTCGATTGGAGAGGCCTATGTTCAGCAGTGGACAGCTACGGGCTGAAATGATGATGATGATGATGATGGTTTCGGCTAGTTTTATATTGTGACTAGTTTTTGCCTGTAGTTCCGCCCGCGTGAATGTCGATTTTCCATTACTTGGGAAATCCCGAAACAATCATAGATTTATATAAAAATTCTTAGAACCACTTTTAATGGAGCTCTCGTACCTTAACGGCGGTTACTAAAACAAGGATCAAGTTGTATCTTCAATTCTACCGGACCAATTTTGATAAAACCTGCCGCAGTAATTAAGTCGGCATAGTATCTTTAACACTTTGATCAAAATCAATTCACTGATTTTTGTGTGAAGCTCGGACAAATAAACAAACAAACATGCCAACACCGACGGATTTAGTTTCATAAGCCCTTAATTAAACGATCTGAGTGGCTTTTTTTTTAATTTCTTTGATTTACAAAATTTGACATTTAACAATTTTATAATAGTATAGATAATAAATTAAATGTAATAATATACAGACATATATATATATTAAGTGATAGACAAATCGTGAGAATTATTTAGCGGTGACGTAATCGAAAGTATATGTCGTTTGCTGCCTTTCGATGCGAAATTTAAAAAAAATTCTTGGTAACTAAAACATTTTTTTTTAAATAATCATTTTAATTTACCTTTCGTTCTGCTTGGGTATAATATAAATTTACTAATAACAATTTATTTTGGAAACCAAACAATCATGTTAATAGCATAAAAATGGTTGTGTTACTTAGCATTTTTTCCACGCCTTACGGCACACGCGCTTTTTTTCTACATTCGTTGATGCATGTAAAAAAGTTAAAAAACAGGTATACACATTTACGAAATTTTAATATTAATATGTTTTGTTTACGTGGAGTATCTGCGACGTTATTGATGTTCTATCAGATACCGCAAAATATAATCTAAAAAATTAAAGCACCTCTCCATTTCCTGAAATTCTATTTAATCAATAGAAACCGACTGATTAAGAATGCAAATCAAAAATTCTATGAAATTACGATTGCACGGTGCCGTTATTATGGGTAAATGATATCTCTAATTTGACTAATGGTATCCAACAATCGTCTTACGTATGACAGTTGTTCCATTGGATTTGATCACTCACACATATTGTGTCTGAATAGATTTAGGATAAATTTGAAGCAGTTGATGCGTTTACATATAACTACCAAAAAAAAACAAACAAATCCACTTCTACTTTTATTACATTAGCGTTGATGTGGATTATCGTAGATTACACCTTCTAAATATTTGTACTTCTATAGAAAAATGCACACATCGAATCCATATGAAATCTAAATTTAAATATTAGATTCGTAAAGCTCAATAACTGAACTGTTTTAGTTCGCTGTAACGTCAAAAAGCTTACAAAATCAAAGCCGGTAACACTAACGTCGATAAAGGTTAGGATAATTGAATTTGAGGTGGCGTTGAGTGGGGGGGGAATCAAATCAACACGACTGCAGTGGTGTAGTGTAAAATCACCTGTATTTCAATGTGTCAAAACATGTTTGTTGTGTAACAGGAAAATGATTGGAAATAAAAATCAAAATATTACAATACTATAAAGGTCCTTTGTTTAAATTAAATAATATGTAGATATCTAACATTTCAATCGTACACAAAAAGGGACATATGAAGAACAAATATATACAAATTCAACAGACGTGTAAAATATGTAAAATAGGTGCCTTATCACTAAAAGCGAAAAAATACAGATTTACCAATTTTAGTTGTAATATGACAAATTGGAGGGTAGTTTAAAAATTATGTAATAACTGAGTGAACTGTGTTTTATAGGAGTATAAAACACATCGCCTTTATATTGAACGGTACAGCCAAATCAAACTGGAAATCAAACAAATATTTTTATATGTAGGTATTTAATATTATACACATTAAACGTAATTTAATATGTACGTATAACTTCTAACGCAACGTATAAGCGACTGATGCGTGAGTGCGAGTCACGCGGTAGCTAGTACAAATTGATTTCATTCATTGTGTGTCATTGTGTGTACAAACACTATTACAAACACAAAAAACCAAGCGATTGTATTTATTATTTATACAATATTCCAAAACACCAACCATTTATTATTCAGTTTTAAAACTACCCTCCGATTTGTCATGTTACAATTAAAAAAAAAATTGAAACATCCGAGCATCTATACTTTCACATTTATAAGTAACTAATAAGATACACGTATATATATAAATCTTCTTCAGATATAGAGTATTTTCAAATTGTTTGTAAATCACTGTCCACTGCCTTATGTACCCTATGAAATGCGAACAAGATCAGGTCTAAACTAAATGTTAAAATGATTAAGCCATCAAACACTTGATTATGGTAAACGCCGCATAACCCATAGATTCGTTCAAATGCCCATCCCAAATCCCTGACTACACCTCGAACTCTCCAAAAAAACAAATGTATATTCAGTACATTTAATTAAGCAACAACATCTAAGTAAGTTTTAACGAAATACTTTAATTACTATGAACGTCGCTTATAAATATATTCGGGATGGTTTTATGCGAGGAGCGCTGGATATAATTTAATTAACCGCTGTGCAGGATGCTGCCAGTATCTCACGGATCTGTCTGTTGGAACGCACGTAGTTTGTGGTTCAAGTTGTAAAATGTAGCGGGTTAAAAAATTATAATGATAAATTTTACAGTTTAGAGCGCGGATGCACCAGATAAAAACGTAGCTGATTATTTAACTTCAGTTAGTAGCTGAATGGTAGTAGAATCATTTGGCTTGTGCGCACAATTTGTTCAAATCAGTAACGGTAACCACAGCTTGTTAGCTTGGGCCATAAGTAAGTCAAGGCCATATAAAAATAATTTATTTTATTTATCATGACAAAAATATGTACATCATTTCCAACTAAATCATTTGAAATGAAAATAAATGATTGTCCTTGGACTTAAAAAATATTAATATTATCAATTTAGTAATAATAATAATATTCTGGACATTTTTCATCTCACATTGATCTAGTCCCAAATTAGGACTTCCTGTATCTTGGGTACTAGACAACGATATACATACATATGTAGATAAATACAATACATAAATTGATAAATACGTTCATGACTCGGATACAAATATTTGTGCTTATCATACAAAGTTTGTCCGTACTAGGATTCGAACCCGGAATTCATTGGCATAGAAAGCAGGGTTACTGCCTACTATACCAATCATGTTTATAGGGGTACGCACCTCTCCTTATCAGAAGGGAGATTAGGCCGTAGTCTACCACGCTGGCCTAGTGCGGATTGGTAGACTTCATACACCCGCGCGGGCATGCAGGTTTCCTCACGAAGTTTTCCTTCTCCGTTGAATACATTGGTGTCTGCAATGTAGACCGTATATGAATTAGAAATAATGCAAAGGTACGGGACCGGGATCGAACCCACGACCTTTCGATCGTGAGTCGTTTCTATAACCACTACACCACCAATGTACTTCAGATATAGATACAGTCATTGCATATAGCATTATCTAATTGCTTTTATTCCCGTGGATGATGTGACAACAGATTAAAAGGTATTTACCAAGATAATGGGCAGCGTTATCTTATTATTCAACCAAAATCAGATAGATTTTGGTTGAATAATAAAATAACGCACGTATAAAAAGAGAATTTTGCTTGAGTAATCCTGCCAAGTGCGGAGGTTATGGCAAATCCCTTCTTTTTAAAGATGAAGCCCATGCCATGTTCAACACTGGACTTCCATGATATGATTCTATATTTAAATTTTAATTATAGAATTAATAGAAAGAATAATTAAAATTCAAATATAGAGCCAGTGTTAAGTCACAAAACGAGCGAGGCCGTTCGCTTTATCACGCCTATAAATTAGACCAAACAATGGCCACACAATAGTGAGCGGTTAGGCTCACTCACCCTACATAAGTTATAACCCTCCTCATAGTTAAGTTACAACTCGGTTTGTGGGTCAGTCTTAACGTCTTGAGGATAAAATGTTAGGGTAAAAAGGGGTTCCGTCTTAAACAAAATATTCGGTTAAATTTTAATACTCTTGAATCGAGGAAGGTCACGTCCAAGGGAAGGGAATCCCGGTGGAGTACACCGTGTCGAAGAATTGAATATTGAGTAGGATTGACTAGGTGAGTTATGTATTTTGGTTCTTGGCTGACAGAATGCGACCAAATAGAATTAGGTGACGAGCTCTCCATTGAACCTTTTTTTTGATAGAAGTGAGACAGTTTTCCGATTTCTAGTATTCTGTAAGAAAGATGAAGTTATGTGAAATTATTTTCTTCTAGGTGAGTTTTTTATTTTGTACTAGCTGATCAGGTGAACTTCGTACCACTTAAAAAAATTTCTTCGATTTTTTGGCTGTTCATATGGGTTTTTGATAATTTTATTTATTCATAAACCACCTCTGTATTAAAGCGAACGAAACGAAAAAAAAAAATTCAAATTAGTCGAGCCGTTTCCGAATTTTTGCGAGACTAACGCATGGCGGTTGATTTTTAGATATACAAAAGATTTATTTGTCCGTTTGTTATCTTTTCATGCCTCAACTACAGATCCGATTGTTTTGAAATTTGGCAAGCAGTTACATATACCTCTGACATAGGTAAGAAATCATCTTAATTATCATGACCATCACAATGTATATCAAGCAAAGCTGCGGGTTTCAGCTAGTCACAAATAAAATTAGGTAAAAATAAATCAAATCGATAGCTGTAATATGACTTTATATAATCGATAATAGTTACGTCTATAATTTGTATGAGATACCCGTGCAGCGCTCAAAGCGGATACACCAAAAATTAAAATTGGCATATCTAATATATAGCGGTTGTCCGCCTCTTATATACATACATACATACACTCACGCATCTATCCCATAAGGATAAGCAGAGACTATAGTACATATTACATACATACATACAGTCACGCCTCTTTCCCATTGGGGTAGGGAGAGACCACTCCTTTCCACATGCTACGACCATTTAATGTAGCAGTGGCTATCCGCAGTCCACATTTCATCTCCGCGGGCAACGAGACGTGTCGGGTGGCGAACCACAACGCCGCCATTTTATAAGGTTCAAACGTGTTAAAGTTCCTCATTGCATTCCCATGGCTTAGTGGAGAGGAAGGGAAAGAGGATGAGCTAGGCAAGGTGATTTGAACAGGGAATATGGAATTTAGGAAAAGGACTATAGGGTATAGGATACTACTATCTCGGAAGGAGTAGGAAGAGACAGTAGTAGCTCGGGGGGGCCGGGGTCGCTTACCCGTATACTTAAGTCTATTCGCCGGACAGGCTAAAAGACTAAGTACTCCCTGACCTGCCTCTTATATCTGTACATATATTTCTTAGGTATACTAAATTTTGTGTTTCTTACTTTGAAAATGACTGACTTCCATGCAACGGTTGGTCTCTTATTTTACGCCCATAGGGAGTAAAATCTCCAAAAACACTTTCTTAGTGGATGCTTACAACATAAAAAGCATCTGCTGCTAAAGTTTCAAGTTTGTAGCCCCAGCGGCTTTAGGCTTTGCGTTGATGAATCGGTCAGTCAGTCAGCACAAGTAATTATATATGTACAGATGATAATATTCTTTGACATTGGCAACGTAATAGTCGAGCTTTTATTTATAAGTCACCTACATTAAGAAACTAATTAAAATAATTATACGGATCGCTCTTAAGCAAAACAAGAAACAACATTAAATATTTATTCATCACTAGCTTTGCGCGCTAAATGGAAAATCTTGAAATAATTATATGTTTCCAAAAAGTCAAAGAACCATTGTTATTTGAACTCTCGTTCCACACGTCTAGAAGTGGACTTTGAAGAGCTGATGACGGTAATGACTATAAATATACATATTTAGACTACAGGTCGCAACGACGTATCTACTCGGTATAATTCATTCTGACGTTACGTATCTTTTACTCGTGTACAAACACAGGCATCCTTTTTTCTCGATTCATCACCAGCTCTTGGTAAATTATTATTGGACATGGCTTACTCCTTTAAAAGAAGGGATGAGTCATAATCTCCACGCTTATCAGACGTATTAAAGATCGCAATAGATTTTGAATGTAACATAAAATAACTCCGCTACCAATTATCCTGGTGTATACCGTAGCTGAGTACCATAGCGCCCACAGAAAGGTATAAAATTTTGTCGCTTATCCCATGGTAACTCACCGGAACCTTATTGAGTAATGGTCGGTGACGCCACATAAATTGAACACAGTTCAGCGAAAAAGAATCAATACACATCCAATTAGTCTCGAGATAACTAATTTTAGAATTTATACTGTAATTGTAAAATTATACTGCAATTGTAAATTTATACTGTAATTGTAAATTCTTCATTATTGCCGTGCAGTATTTGTTAGTTTTATTGTAATTATTATAAAACAGAACTTCAAATTTTTATTCATTTTTTCATTACTAGCTTTTGCTCGTGGCTTCGCCCGCGTGAATGTCAGTTTTCAGCTATATGGGAAATCCAGATATAATCATAGATTAAAAAGTCAAAGAACAACTTTTACTTGACCTCTCGTACCTTAACCACGGCTACTGAAACAGGGATCAAGCCGTATCTTCAATTCTACTGGAGCGATTTTGATGAAACATGCCGCAGTATTTAAGTCGGAATAGTACCTTTAAGATTTTAACAGTTTAACTAAATCTATCAGCTGGGATTTGCGTGAAGCCCGATCAAACAAACAAATAAACATCGATGGATTTGGTTTCAGAAGCCCTTAGTTAGTCGATCCGAGTAGTTTGTTTACAAATATCTTTGATTTTTGAAAATTTGACATTTAACAATTTTGTAATACATAGAAGATAGATTAGATTATTATTTTTAAAATGTGAATTCTGATATGTTCAATAATATAGGTAGGTACTTAAGTCAGTTTAAAGGATTGGATGCTTTCTGCTTAACCAGGACCAATTAGCCGCGGTCAGCCGGCCCGGTCGGGGATGGCACGTGACTGAATTAAATACAGAACAGTAACAACCTGCAGCTTTGGAATTCTGTATTAAGATTATATTGTTTCGAAAGCAGGTACATTAGTTTTAGAGAAAACAGATAAGAATTTATGAATATACATACATACATACATACACTCACGCCGATATCCCATAAGGGTAGGCAGAGACTATAGTACATTTTACATACATACAGTCACGCCTCTTTCCCATTGGGGTAGGCAGTGGCTATCCGCAGCCCACATTTCGCCTCCGCGGGCAATGAGACGTGTCAGTTGGCGAACCACGACGCCGCCATTTTATAAGGTTCAAAAGTATTAAAGTTCCTCATCGCATTCCCACGGCGTAATGGAGAGGAAAGGAAAAAGGAAGAGGTGGGTAAGGTGTATTGAGAAAGGAATATGGAATTTAAGTGAAGGACTATAGGGTATAGGACACTACTATCTCGGAAGGAGAAGGAAGAGACAGTATATAGACAGTATGAATATTTTATATATATTTTCAGCCTACCCTAATCCGTGCATGTGTTTATGAGCACGACAATATTACGTCATTGTACTTAATAATCTGTGGGGTCGGCATAGTAATGGTATTACTTCATCTCTTCCTATAAATGCTGTAAGAAATAGTTAAGGGATGTACCAGGATAATGGACTGCAGTTTTTTCCTCTTATTCAATCAAATTCAACTGCGATATCCAAGATGCTTGCCAAACGTGGAAATTAAAATAATAAAATAATATTAAAATAATAGTGGACTCACGGGCTGGTGTCGGTAATGATATTTAATAACTCGCGCTTGTTGTATAATCGTATTAATGATTTGATTGAATTGATGATGAATGATTGAATGAATACTAGACTGCGCACTAATGTATACTTACTTGTACTATACTAGACTTAGCAAAGGTCGTAATAAACTGAGTTACGAGACTTAAAACTAAGTGCTCATATTTTTTACACGTTCTCATTATGTCGGTTACGACACCGGTTGATGAAAGACGCTATTATTAAGGTGCCCGAATGTGATTCGCTCAACGCGTTCTCACTGTTGGGCCTCAAAATTAGCGGAATCTTATCATTATTATAAAATTGTTAAACGTCAAAATTTTTAAATCAAAGATATTTATTAAAAAAGAAACTAATCAGATCTACTAAATAAGGGTTTCTGAAATCGAATTCCTCCATGTTTGTTTGTTCGATCATAAAAAAAACAAAAACTAGCAGACAAAGATGAGCGGGTAGAGTTTGGTATAACTATTACAGTCTTAAAGGTACTATGCCGACCTAATGCAATTTGCGATGTATCTACTGCGGAATGTTTCATCAAAATTGGTGCCGTAGAATTCAAGATACAGCTTCATTCCTGTTTTAGTAGCCATTGTTAAAGTACGAGAACTCAAGTAAAAATGGTTATTAAGCTTTTTATTATACATAAACCTATTGTTTCAAGATTTGTAAGGGCAATCGGAAACCCATTGTGGCGGAAACCCAACTCTCATATGAACGGAGCCGCGGGCAAAAGCTAGTATAATAATAATAATATAACCAGCCTTGACAACATCTTAGAATATCTCACCAAGCAGATATTATAATAAAGATATAATATTGCGGACACTTTTTAGTGGTATGCCCGAAATTAGGATTCCCTGTGTCTTGGATACTGGACAACGATATACTTATATATATATATATATATA
>WUAW01011336.1:84452-96209 GCA_017165845.1 Thaumetopoea pityocampa | reverse complement strand
CAGTTTCCGATACACTTGTTTCTCGTTGTCAATTGACGTTTCATACTAATGACAGCTTCCGACATATTTATGTATTAATATTTACCTATATACCCATGTACGAGTATTCCGGTGTCTAGTACGCAAGACACAGTGAATTAGGGACTAGAACAATGTGTGTGAAAGTGTCCGGAATATTGTATTATCATGTTATAGTATTAAATATCGCAGTTCAACATGTCGAAAGTGTAATGGAACGAGTTAATTTAGTGCCACACTTACAGCCTATATTCACAGAGGCGGTAATTCTGCGGTAACAAATTTAACTAATTTTAGACTCTCCCTATCTTTTTCTAATGCCAAACGCCAAAATGAGATAGCTACAATTTTGGCGCTGTCAGTTTTGTTTGGGCACGTCAAAATTAAGAAATTTAGACAATATTTTAGTAACGTTTTTAAAAATTTATAGATTATGTCTCGGCATTTATTAATAATTATCAATTTTGGTTATATATGGTTATGTATCATACATCAGAGGATTGTAATAGTTAAGAAATTTTAAACGATTTTTTTAACGTTAGTCCTAGTCACTAGCTCAACATACGAACGCATACCAAAAGCAATGCTAATTTACAAGTTTAAAAACTGTTATTTTGATATAAATACAGCAGTTTAAAAACCCCTTAAATGTCCCAAGTCAAAGTAAAATTGAAACGCTCAGAAAAATGGCGTGAAACGAGAGCAAAGTATAACTGTTAGTACCGCACGGAACAAGTCCTCAGCCGGTCCATTCTCTCGTAACACTTCGCTCGGCCGTAATGGATCTCTGTGACCGGCGCGTGCCAAACGGAGCAACGCCCTCTGGTGTGAAAAGTGTAAAATGTGCAGTCACAAAATGGCGTTCAGAATACTGTATGAAATGTTAAATATTGCTCTTATTGAAGTTGTAATAAGTTTATTAGAATTTATGTATTAAGTGGATAATTTCTTATAGTTCTACTACTAGCTGAGGAGCACATATTTGAATGTTAGGTAACTGCCTTTTAATTATGTTTTATTTACAATTTTAACACTTTTTCAATTCTTTAAAATATTTCCGTGGTAAAATATATCCCTGATTACTTACTACAAAGTCCTCAAACTTACAATGAAAATTAATTTCTAAGATTAGCCCGGACAAACAAACAGACAAACTAGAATTAAATAGGCGTTTTGGTAATTTGCAAATAATCACGTGAGCTTATTAAAAATGTTTATTTAGAAGTCACAGACAGACACTTCAATGTTATTTATTTGTGTGGACATATAAATATAATGATTTGTACAATTACAGTGATCAAAAGACTTATAATATCCTAAGTAGTAATTTAAAACTAAATAATAATATTCAATTTCAAATAGCACACTACAAATAGTTTCACATGCTTACCTTAATGATTTATTTATTTAAATTCCATACACTAATGGCGTATGGGCGGACTTAATGCCTGGGGCGTTTACTAACAGTCGACCTTTATGTAGTGCTGACATAAGGTTCCCCACCAAGCCGTTTCTGCCCGACTCGTCGTGCAGGTCATTTGAGGTTTTTCCTAAATACATGAGTTGTAAACGCTCGGATTTTATATATTACCCGGCATCGTGAATCTATACCAATACTAGAATTTAGAAAAAAAATAGTGAATGATTTATGTTATGGTGAAGATGATGATAACAATTTGTCTCCTAAACTTGCGATAAAGTCTAGAAAAAGATATGAAACTCTGCATCTGGGTGTACCATTTATGGCCTGATGGTCAAGTTTAACGTGTACCGTAAATGGTGCACGTGGCATGGAACGTGTTAATAGCTTTAGCTCGTGATAAAAAACATTTTTTTTTATTCAGACCAGGTAGAATCTAACATATAGTAATATCATATATTATTAGTTCATTAACCCCTTAACTAACAGATTTTTTGAAGAAAAAAAATCCGGCCATGAAAACCTTTTTTTATGTAAGAAAACACTAGAACATTGTCTTGGCAAAAAAAAATAAAAAATAAAAAAGGTTAAAAATTAATAAAAAAAAATAATTTACCTTTGGGTTTTGACCCACATTCCAATCCGCTTTTTGTTCGATGGAAAAAGGCTATATTTTATTCTTGAATAAATAAAATTTGTAGCTTACAATCTTATGTGAATGATAAATATCAATAAAACGATTTTCTTTCTTAGCTTTCACACTGTTATTTTCAATTCTCGATTATATTCGAGCGTGAAAAATCATAGCGGCATAAAATACAACGCCGCTCGAATTATCTCGAGTGTGCGCAGTTTGGCCTGTTTAGCGCGCTCGAGTTAACTCGAGCGCATGTGTTAAGGGGTTAAACTGTCCGTTGTAACATCAAACAACTCAATCCACGTAAAATGAGTCAGATGCAAGCATCAGGACTCATCAAGACTCATTTTACGCGCAGTCAGGCAAGCACCAAGGCAGCGTATAATTGTAATAATACTTCAAGCTTATCACTCCGAGAGCTCAGAACAAACGAACACGCCGAAATGAACGCTGCGTGTTGTGATAAACAGCTTGCGAACTATTGAATAGATTAAATTAATTAATTTTTACGTAAACGTTCCTTTGAATTAATTTTTGGTGAACACGATCGCTTTAGGGTTAACCGTGTTAACGTCAGAATTTCAGTTGGAGCTATTTCGTAAATATATACACGGATTATATAAATTGCTTCAGTAGCAGACTATTCATAAAATCTATCTGAACGAGGATTAAGTTCTAAAGAAAATATAGTAAAAATAATCAGAGACTTAGATGAACTCTGCACTTATAGGATAGTGCGCGTCTTGTGAGGAGACTTTATTAATAATACAATAATAATAATATTTTTGATGGTCAGGGAGTACTTGGTCTTTTAGCCTGTTCGGCAAGTAGACTTAAGTATACGGGTAAGCGACTCCGGCCCCCCGAGCTACTACTGTCTCTTCCTATTCCTTCCATGATAGTAGTATCCTATATCCTATAGTCCTTTTCCCAAATTCCATATTCCTTGCTCAATACACCTTCCCTACCTCAACCTTTATCCTTTCTTTCCTTTTCGTGGGAACGCAATTAAGAACTTTAACGTTTTTGGACCTTAAAAAGGCGGCGTCGTGGTTCGCCACCCGACACGTCTCGTTTCCTGCGGAGGCGAAAAGTGGGCTACCGATAGCCACTTTGCACGTAGCAAGTGGAAAGAAGTGGTCTCTGCCTACCCCAATTCTTCGGTAGAATAGTGGTCAGTATACCCGCCTGTTACGCGGGAGTTCGGGATTCAATTCCCCGCCGGAGAGTCAGGGAAAAAGGCGTGAGTGTATGTATGTATGTATTTTTGATATTTTCACACACATCGATCTAATTCCAAACTAGAATTCCCTATATTTGGGGTACTGGACAACGATATACATACTGATTTATATAAATACAATACATAAATAGATAAGTACGGCCTTGACACAGATACAAACATTTGTGCTCATCACACAAAGTTTGTATCACCTAGTATTCGAACCCGGGACTCAATGACACAGAAATCAGGGTCACTACCACTGTACCAATCAGTCGTTATTATCACATTAACCGAGATACGTCCACCGTTGGACATGACCTCGTATCGATCAGCTGTGAGCGGCCATATCCATTAGCTTCCCGCGACCTTAATTAAGATATCGCTCCAAATTGTACGAGGTCACCCACACCACCGGGAGACCCCCCCCCCTCACTTTGTGGAGGAGGCCCATTACTGGAGGCTCTAGTAATGGACTTCGACTCGCTGATGATAATGATCAAGCTCAAACAAATGTCTTTAAAATAGCTATTTAGACCTTTTTGAGCTATTGAGACTAATGGTAATGGTAATACTAGGTAGACTAATGGTAATGATAGGTACCTTATATCCTGAAAAAAAAAAACTGTTCCCGAGCGATAGAAAAATAGTTTACAAAGTTGTTAGTTACTTGTATGTATTTTTATATATAATGGTGGGCGTGCGAAATGACTCGCGATGACCCCACTGCGTGCTGGGAGGCAGTATATTGTATGTATTTTTAACCTCTTAGGCACGGCTGAATGGTGCGTGTTCAAATCAAAAAAAGACTGCGTATTTCGTCTGTGTATTGTTAATAGTGATATAAAACGATGTGAAGAGAGATATTGTGAAACAAAACTGTAAAAGATCGTTTAATTCGAACGGTAAGCGAGTGAGGTACTAGAGTGAGCCACTATAGTGGCGCGTCGTTCAGAAAAATGACATCCGAGAAAACCACTATAGTGGCGCGTCGTGGCTAAGAGGTTGACGGTCTCTGGCATATATTTAAGGACATCAATGCGAGCAACGCCGCAGGTAAAAGATAGTAAAAATATCATCATCATCATATCAGTCCACAGACGTCCACTGCTGGACATAGGCCTCCTCTAATGATCGCCACACCGAGCCGCTATGAGCCGCCTGCATCCACCGATTGCCCGCGACCTTCACCAGGTCATCGGTCCACCTAGTCGGGGGTCTACCCGCATTACGCTTTCCGGTTCGGGGTCGCCATTCTCAATTATAAACCAAAAATATAAACCAGCGAAATTTCCACTTATTGTTATTATTTAGTTGAGTTCTAATGTCAAGTCTGCTGTGTGGCGGCGTCGTAATAATATCGTTACTCCATACCTTCCCGTGAATGATGTGAGAACCAGCTATGGGATATACCAGGATAATCGGCAGCAGCATTATTCTGTCATTCAATTAAAATCTGCTACGATCTTCAAGACTCCTGCCAAACGTGGACATTATGGCAAACCCCTCCCTTTTTAAAAAGGCCCAGGCCCCACAGTTGACTTCCAGACTTGTGACGATGATGATGATGAATGCCAAGACACAGGGAAACCTTACTCGCGGCTAGATCAATATGTGTGAAAATGTGTGCACAATACTATTTCGAAAGCCTTGAAAAAAGTGTACACAATATTATTATGAAAGCCTTTAACAAAATTGTGTGTTTCCAAAAGGCCGACAACGTACCCACCCATCCCTGGAGGTATTAGAAGCGGTCCGTGAGCGGCGATCATTACGCACCACCAGGTGATTAGCGCACTCATTTACTCCATCTTCTATTAAATAAAATCATTTAGGCACTTGAACGGTAAAGATGTTTCTTTATCGTTTAAATTTTCATATTTATCATAACAGTGTGTGTGGATCGAACCGCACTACATTTTCTACAGAGCCAGTTCTTTTTTACAACCCAGGGTGCAACGAGAGACCGACTCACCCCCCTGCCTTTCAGTATTCCCCGCTGAGCCTGAACAGATCGCAGCACACACGGTATTTATTGGCGGATTTTTTGAAGCCAATTATAAAGTCCGCTTCGGAGAGCAGGGGTGAATCAAACATTCAACCTTGCTTCGTGCAATAGCTGCGTTTAAGAAGAACGTACGACATTAACTTAGAAATTTCATTCTAATAATAATAGTAAGTTACACTTTTTACTATTTTATTCTATTATTATTTTTTTACTCTCTTTTTCTATTAATTTTTATTCTTCTGATTAAAGGAGGTCTGTGCCCCTGTGGCGTAGACGAATATGAAATGGGAATAATGACAGTTTTTAATACATTTAAATTTCTTTGTGCGTTATCCAACGTTTAAGAAGAATGTACATTCTTCTTTAGAAATACAATTCTAATAATAGTAAGATACTCTTTTGTACTAGTGTTCTAAAATGAGTGTAAACTCATTTTTTATTACTCTTTATTCTCCTCCTGATAAGCGTAAGTCCGTGCCCCTGTAGTGAGGACGAATTTGGACTGGGGATGATGACTCTTAAGACATTTATTTTGCAGGTATTTTACAAAGAAACTCCTACATAAGAAAACCTCAAAAGGGGTTGGTTCACGGGGCGTATCAGTCTACTACTGACTGAAAACTAGTGGCCTTTATAGAAAATTTTGTGACATTTAAGAGGTTTCGAAATCAAATAATCTATCAGGATAACTCAATCCAATGCCATTTAGTGCTTCGATCTTTCGATCATTTCTCAGGGGAACTTTAAGCTTACGCCTCACAGCACCTCGGCACCCTACGGTATGGAGCCACATACAGCGCTATCTTCTTTGGGAACACGCGCAGCCTATGGATGGGCTTTAGTCTGCGGGCACCCAATGCGCTCCGTCTACCGTATATCAAGGTGTTCAGGATGCTGTTGTTGTTGCTTGTCACATTGCCAGACACTGTAGTGCATCCGGTACGTTTGTGAAGTCAGAATAGATGGATTTCTTGTCATTATTACAAGGCAATCTCCTGTGGAACCCTAAGGGTTTAACGCCAATATTAGAAAGCTAGCTACTACGGAACCCTAAAAAGATTTTGCGAATACTCTCACGAGGGATGCGATGCGATAAAAGAGATCCATTCAATATATTTTTATTCCAATCATAATAAAGGGCGTACCAAGCGACCCGTAAAACTAGTTTCAGATATCAGGGCGTACAAGCGAGCTCACACGAAACTACAGTTCAATTAACTGGATGCGGCATGTTCCATTTAGGGTTGCCAGACGGTTGGGATTCACGTGTATTTTCCCAATTCTTCGTATGATGTTCCAACTCCCGACTAATAACGGCCAAATTCGTTGTGATTTTTTTACGTATGTAGAATTTCACGTCGAATCTAAACTACGTTTCTATCTACATTTCTAATGTACGTTTTGTTAAATTATTAATGTTATATAATTATGTTTTGTCTTTTTTATTTTTTTATTTAATGTGTGTGATCTGGCTTAGAGTTAATTTTAGCGAAAAAAAAAACCAGAAAACTCCCGAGATAAATGTTAAAATTCCGACTTACTGAAATTTTTATTTATAGATCCCTTCTTAGTGCACGACTGCACGGATAGCGCAGTGGTTTAAGCATCCACTGCGCTGTCGAGTGTTGTGGGTTCGATCCCACAGAGGACAACAACTTTGTGTGAACCACAAATTGTTGTTCTGAGTCTGGGTGTTCTGTGTTCCCGTTATTTGAATGTTTGTAAAGTCCCCGCGACACAGAAATTAATCCTAATGCGGGAGGTATCTTTAAAAAAAAATACTACTTACCGCGATAATATTTTATTATCTTTAAGTTTCGATCGAGTTTGTTCACGACCATGGTTAGTGCAATCCAATCGTAACGTAGATAGGTGATAAAATATTAAAATTTATCCAGGTAAATCCCGCAAAGTGACATTTGAGAATCGCGGAATTTTGTGCCGATCGATGTTCGAATCGGTAATCTGGCAACCCTAGTTCCACTGCCGACTGTGTATATGCCGTGGGGCGACGGGTTTTGTACGCACGATACACACGTACAGATAAAACGGTTAGCAAATTGGTTGGCTGCCGTATATAAACACGGAAGTGTAATCAACGCGCTATGTAACAATGGTAAATGGAGTTACACACAGAACGAGGCAGTGCACTGCGAGTGTGATTCGAGCAACTGTAAAACTCCTTTTTAAAATTCTACAAGTTCGGCCATATAAATTTGGTCTGTTGTTATCCTAATTTGTAAATGTTTGTTTAATTGTTTGTTACGATTACACGCCTTAACTACTTAACCGATCATCATGAAATTTTGTACATACATTGTCAGGGTACAGAGAAGGACATAGAGTACCTTTTATCTTGAAAAAAAAACCTATTCCCGAGGAATAGAAAAATTCTATTTTCAACGGTCTCTGACATGTATTTAAGGACATCGACGCGGGCGGAGCCGCGGGTAATATATATGAGCTC
Source organism: Thaumetopoea pityocampa (assembly GCA_017165845.1). Taxonomy (NCBI): domain Eukaryota; kingdom Metazoa; phylum Arthropoda; class Insecta; order Lepidoptera; family Notodontidae; genus Thaumetopoea; species Thaumetopoea pityocampa. The sequence goes on along the minus strand of WUAW01011336.1, from coordinate 88,437 downwards.
AGCTGGCCTTTGCCCATCACTTGTTTAAATATAAAAAATGTATTCAATTAGTCCAATAAGAATAAATCCACCAACACGCACTAGGCCAGCGCGGTAGACTACAGCCTAATAATCCCCCCTCTGACCAGGGGAGGTCCACACCCCTGTAGTGGGGATGAATATAGACTGGGATGAAGAATAAATAGTTTAGAAACTACTAGTATTATTATGTTCATAAGTAATGTATCGCCTACGACTAGTTCAACCTGCGCGTTGCAAATTAGTCGCAATCGTTCGATTTCCCATGTAACGGAAAACCGACGTTCACGCGGGCGAAGCTGCGAGCAAATACTGGTATTAAATAAATTAAATTATCCGGTTTGAGTACCTAACTGTGTTTACGTCACACACCTGTCACTTTAACCGCCCCGCCGCTCGGCTGCTGCGCCGCTGTGTGATTGAAAACAAAACTAAATGTGCATAATTTATGTATTCCAAAGCTACCTTTCATTTATTTACAGTTCATACACCAATCGTATATGGGCGGACTAAAGTGCCTGGGGTAATTTTTTACCAGTCGATCTTTTTAGATGGTACCGACGTTATATAAGATAGGTGAAGTATCTGATGGAAAATAAAGGAGTGTGATGCGCGGTTCATTGATCTTGTCTTTAGCGCGCGTCGGCGGTAACCGGTCGAAATATCTAAAGCTAACGTATATCCTGTAATGAACTGTATAGCTACGACATAAGGTCGAAAGTCCACTGACGGTGGGACTTGTTATTATGCTCGTCGTGTTTACGCCGTATTTCCCCATGGTTTCCAGTGAGCCCCTGTTTGTTCTCGAAGCCTGGTCTCAGACTTTATATGTATACAAGAGACGCACTCGCAGTGGACAGTTAGTTTACAACTAGCGATCGGAGCAATTCGGAGCGAACAAAGGCGAAAGGGAACTTGGACGAATACCTGCGTGTACTACGGTTACTGAAACTTACTTTACGATTGGAATACGTTATTTACGGAAGCTTTCGACGAATATTTGCTTGGACGACGGTTACTGATTGTACTCTAAGATTCGGACACTTCTTTCTTCGTACATAAATTAACTTTTTCAGGCCAGCGGCATTTAATTTACCCCCCACCCGTAACAGGAGTATGAAACACAGGCATTTCTAATATTCTCAGTGTATTATATAAATAATACACTAATAGATTATATAAATACACAAATATAGAATAAATAACTAGAATAATAAATAAAAATAAAATATAATACAATTATGTAATATAATTATCTATTATTTAATTATTACTATTATAAAATAGTTAAATGTCTAAATTATAATAATTTTATTTATATCTCATACAGATAATAATAATAAAATGATAATTAACTTAAAGCTATAAATATTTTATGAAGGGAGCACTCTTGTCTGTCGGTAGGGTGCCCAATACGCCGGCCGCATTCCCTCGTTGGCGATGGCGGGCTGCGATCTCTTTGAAAACTTTGTGAGCTCCTGCTCTCCTCAAACGCCTCAAAAATATAATTTGTCTCAAAAATCGAAATGTATTTACGGCGCTTGAGGTACTCAGCACCGGTAGCCGCGACGCCAGCCTCAATGAATGTCTCTGGAAGTAGAGACGGTGCGAGAGTATCCACGCAAGTAGCATCGCACACTAAAGAGCGTCCCATCCCCCACGAAACTAGTGTCATTTCGTCACACCTCTACCATCACCACGACTGAGACCATTAGGTTCCAAAATACTTGACATATTGACGGCGTCTAGTGTCCGACGGATAGTATCACTGAGGTCGGCGTGTCGCGCAGTACGACCGGCACTTGTTCGGCAACAAAGAACTCAAACCAACAGTAACACTGCGCCGAAACATGTGCGGAACCATACGAGCACCTGGACGGAGTGATGGTGACATTCGGAATGCATTTGGTTCAAAACGGGTCCCGAGGTTGGCAGATAATAAAGCCTGTAGACAAAGACCTGACACCCACTTAGATGCGACTAGAAGACGGGCGCGATCAGCAAACCTGGTAGGGGGTATCTCCGGATCTAATGATCTAATTATAAAAAAAAATTCACTAATAGAAAATTTATTATTATAAGTTATATTTATAGTACGCATATTAGCCGAGCTATCACAATGTTTGTCTAGCAAGTCGGAAAGCAATACGATTTAATTATGATTAAATTATGGTGCACGCCCAGCGAGAGTTTTCGAAGGAAGTCCACGTGACCGTTCACGTGGACTTCCTATTCATTCGAAGACCCTCCCGGGCGTGCGCCGTAATTTCTCCGCTACTTCGTAGCAGCGAGCAAAAGCTACTAAAGAAATAAATTGGTCAAGTACTTAGTCGGAAGTACCATCTGCCGCCGAAAATGAATTGAGATGAGACGAAAGACGGACCTACTAGTGCTGGAAGTTGACTGCAACGAATAAATGAGCCTCATAAGAATACCAGCGCTGCAAGGCCGGAGTATTAATCCATCTGTGTTGCAGCATCAAGATCTGAGATGGGGCCATTTCGGACAAACAGGAGTAGGAAGAGACAGTAGTAGCTCGGGAGGCCGGGGCCGCTTACCCGTATAGTTAAGTCTATTTGCCGGACGGGATAAAAGACTAAGTACTCCCTGGCCTATATATTTATTTATAGTCTATATTTTATTTAATTTCTTCTTTTGTTAGCTCTCATTGTTGTGCGTGTCCTGAATAAATGTCTTTTTTGTTCTTTTTTCAAAGAAATGTGTCAGAATCGTAGCTTGTGTTAAAAATTGTATCTGTCTATCCCCCTAGGACATGGATATGTAACACGCCTACACAGTAAAAAAATAATGTGCTTACCTGTAATACCTAAATGTGGGTACGAGTATTTCGAAGACACGTCCATAATGTAATTACACTGATATCGAACTCATCCGCGGGGGAACCCCTTACAGTCCAATTAAGATGAAACACATACTGAAACGAACTGTTTATCGAGTCCGAAGGAAATTAGATTTAACACATTCACTGCCGGGCGAGAGAGAGGTACGCGAATAGAACCGCACGAATTTGACCAATTTAATAGGTTTTAGAAAAAATCTCATAAAAATCAAAATTAAAAGTATATTTATAGAATTCAAAAAGCAACGTATTAATCCTCTTGTAATGAAATTAGACCATTTATAATATAAATTTGAGTAACTTCAAATCTCGGGTACTAAAATATTTTTTATTTTTTGTTAAATTTAGTCGCTCGGATACGAGTGGGCGGTGCTTTTGCAACGGCATTTCCCCACTCGTATCTGATTGGCAGGCAGTGAATGTGTTAATGATAATTCACATAGTTCATTTCAATTGTTCGCTAATTTACATAAACTTATGTTGAATAGAATTTTGTAGATTTGACAGTTTGAAAGCTTTGACAGTTTGAGTTTTATAGTTTCAGTTGATTTGACAGTTTGATAAATAATAACACAAATATTGATTGATATCAGCATAAAGTATGGGTTTTAGATAATAACGATTCATAATAATATAACTACTTTCATAATAATATAATATAACAACGTAGTGGATTATGTACCTGTCAATCCAATCTGCCCACCACTAAATTCCTCGCACTACGGCGACCGGCGGGGGCGGGGGGCGGGGCAAGGAGGCGCCGACCCCACACACGGCCAGAACACCGGAGTTGAGCACACGTACGTCACAGTAATAAATTGGCGCCGAATTACTACTAAATCATCAAAATTCGCGTATTTCCCGCGTAAGCAACAATACCTATACAAAAAAATCTAGAAAACTTATGATTTCAGCTAGCAGCATGTGATTTAAAACCATCTGGACTGGCTGAACATATGATGATGTCCACGTCAGTAAATATGTCTATCATTGATTGCCGTCCTTTAGTGTCACGTGATTTTGAAATTATTGATATGTAAAGGGTTTTTCAACAAGAACTTTGTTTTTCAATTGGAGCAACACCAACAACATGACAGTTTTGACATT
>WUAW01011336.1:52134-77179 GCA_017165845.1 Thaumetopoea pityocampa | reverse complement strand
ACTTCCACTAATGGTCGTATGGTATAATACAATAGTATCTTGGTATTTAAATAATTCTGATGTAACACAACTTAATTTAGGTTCTCCTCTCTTTTTCTAATACTAAAAACCAAAATGAGACAGCAAACATTTTTAGCGAGTACCAACCTATATTTTGTCAAAAGGGACAACAAGCGTTGCGTATTTGCGTATATTTAGTCGGCATGTTCCGAGCCTAAATTAAAATGACAGTGTCAAAATTATTGCGATCTCCTTTGGCGTTTGCCATTAGAAAAGACAGGAGAACCTAAATTACCTGCATTACTATTTACCATTATTACATTGTCGAGTCATCGTAAGTCCGGCGCGATGCCGCGCTTTCATCAATACCGTTTGTTACGAATACGTTTTAATCATTCGATCACATACAGCATATAACTCATTTTAGAGCTTCAATCGTTAAACAATAACGTTCAGTTTGCAAAGGAATCACTAAACAACAAGCTGTGAAAATATTTTGGGCTGGGATATATTCGGAAGAAAACATATATTTATAATCATATCAAATTGCTCAGTGTCAATTGATATATCAACTTCAAACCCTATGAAATATAAATAAAATCTGTCCCAAAAATTTAAAACTATAATTAATTGCCGTATAGTCTATTATCTATAATCTATAAAGATCAATCGAAGTGACTTCGCCTTAATAGAGATAATAACAATGTAATTGGACACTTCTAATTGTAATTTTATTAAATTAAGGCCAAATTAACATCATTCTGTGGTCGTTATACTAGACTGTAATTTATATTTCCCACAAGGGACACCATTAACAAAAAAAAAACTATGACATACAGATATTCTAACTAATATTATAAATGTGAATGTGAGTTTGTTTGTTACCCTTTCACACCTTAACTACCCAACCGATCATCATGAAATTTTGTACACACATTGTCAGGTGTACAAAGAAGGACATAGGGTACCTTTTACCAACAAAAAACTGTTCCTGAGGTTTAGAAAAAAATAATTTATGAAGTTATCAAATAACTATATTCCCAACGGTCTCTGACGTGTATTTACATCAACGCGAACGATGCCGCAGGTAAAAGCTAGTATTCTACATTTGTGATAACACAAGTGGGTGAAAATACTCGAGAGATTTCAACGGTTTGTTTTTGGCATGTCAACTGTGCTCGTAACGAAGCCAATTAGGAGTAAGCGGAGCGCGTGCTCTCGCTCCAAGCAGAACGAAAATAACAACACTCGGGGCGAGTTGACCTCTGTGTCACGTGAGCCGAACACACGACGGGTGTACAGCGCTATTGAAGATATACTTTTGGTATGTTCAGTAGAGGGTGCGAAGGTGTTACATATTGAAGGTAGCCGTGAAGTTAGTCACAAACGGGGCCGTCTTTTCCCGGGGATTCAACGGGTGCGGTGCACCCGGGCGCAGTCCTAGGGGGCACAAGCCGACCGCCATAAACTTCGATAGTTACCTACTACAATGAGACCAGGCGAGCGGAGCTAACTTTAGCACGCCAGTGCCGAATATGCTTAAGACGGCCGCCGTCACAAACACGCATATGCGAATCAGTCATAGTTCAATTTAGATGGACAGACCATAAACACAATTTTAGACACATGCTCTACGGCGTATCAAAGCTCATAGAGCACCTTTTCGGTGTCTCAGTGACCGCAGTGACAGTGAGTTACCTTACACCGTAACGTTTACTACGTGCCACGTACTTATACCGTATAACTTTGTAACTTGTTTCAAAAAGGTCAAGCTTCAAGTGTATGAAAACATGTATGAATGCGAATGAGAAGATAGAGGTGTGTCAGGATCGTAGTCTGTGGCGAACTGTAATCTCTGTCTACTCCTATGTGATACCAGCGTAAATGTATGTATGTTTGTAACGATTCTTTGTAACTAAGTTATGACATGTGTAAACGCAAATTTAATCCCTAATCATTCAACCTTTGTGTGTTTCTGATAGAAAGGTAGGGTATCAATATTAAAGAACAATTATTATTTATGAGCACATACAGTAAAATTAATAAACTAATAAGACATAAAATATAATATACTTTTTTTTAAAGACACCTCCCGCATTAGGATTAATTACCGTGTCGCGGGGACTTTACAAACATTCAAATAACGGGAACACAGAACACCCAGACTCAGAACAACAATTTGTGGATTACACTAAGTTGTTGTCCCGTGTGGGGGACCCACAACACTCGACAGTGCAGTGGAAAAGCGACCACTTAAACCACTGCACTATCCGTGCAGTCAATATACTTATCAATTAAATCATCATCCCCAGTCCATATTCGACATCACTACAGGCACACGGACCTCTCCTAATCAAGAGGGGGATTAAGCTGTGGTCTACCACGCTGTGCGGGTCACCACCTAGTGCGGGGTGGTAATAACCATTAGATATTGTATATAAATTATATAAAATGAAGATACTGAATGTAATTAATATATGTATATAATAACTTTTGCTCTTACCTTAACGGCGGCTACTAAAACGGATCCAGCTGTATCTTCAATTCCACTGGCCCGATTTTGATGATACATATGGCAGTATTTAAGGCGGAATAGTACCCTTAGAACTGTAATAATTTGACCAAATTTTTCTCTGTGATTTCTGCATGAAGCTCGAACAAATAAAAAACATCGACGGATTTGCTTTCAAAAGCCCTTAATTAGTAAATCTGAGTGTTTTTATTTTATTAATATAATATCTTTGATTACAAAATTTGACATTTAACAATTTTATAATAGTACTAGCTACTCTCTGCGGCTTCGCTCGCGTGTTTAGTTTTTTAATCTTTATTTTTAAATACCGTAGTATCTCTTTGTAAATGACGTTTGCGGTATTCCATTTTGGGGCTAAAATGACTAAGCTAATTCACCCCTTAGGGATGAAATTTTGAAAAACACCGATATTCGTGTACATTTATTTCTAACCAGAAGCAGGTATATGAAAATTCGTGCTTCTACCTTCAAATGTGACGAACTCCCCATGTAAACTTACAACCCCTAATTTACACCCTTAAAGGTGAAATTTTGAAAAACGCTGATACACGTGTACATTTATTTCTAACCAGACGTAGGTATGTTAAATTTCGTTCTTCTTACTTTAAAAATGAGAGATTTCCATACAACCGTTCGTCCCTTATTTTACCCACTTAGGGGTGAAATTTTCAAAAATTCCTTCTTAGTGGATGCTTACAACATAAAAGGCATAACGTGCCAAAATTTCAAGTTTGTAGTCCCAGCGGTTTAGGTTCTGTGTTGATGAATCAGTCAGTCAGGACAAGTAATTATGATATATATGTATAGATAGATAAACAAATCACAACATAATACATAGATTGCAGTACCTATAGATGTTGGGGTCCTGAGTATGGAAGTGGTGACCCCAACCCGGGAAGCGTAGTTTGGATCGAACCCCGGTTATGTGGATCTAATTATTATTACTCAACGGAGAGGAAAACTTTGGGAAGTCTACTAACTTGCATTAGGTCAGCGTTATATACTGCGGCCTTCTGATTAGGGCAGGTTCGTGCCCCTTTAGTGGGGACGAATATAGACTGGGGATGTCGATGAATTAAGACTGCGGACAATCAGTGTAAGTACGCGGCTCATTCTGTTTAACATCAAATATGAAATTATTTTTATATAAAACAGAAGATTTTGGCATTTCACGCAAAAGGAGTTCGCAGACTGTTACCTTAAAAGCGATACCGTCGATTTAACAACGTGTGATACGTTGTTAAATCGACGGTATCGCGTTTTATTGCTTTTTGGGAGTTTTGACGTTAATCCGAAAATTATCACATTTATTATGCGAAAGTTCCCGCAGGCATATTGCTTTGATTAATACGGTTGCTTTACAATGTTAGTCACAGATTTAATCTAACGTTTCAATATTGTTCACGATTACTCACAGTTGATACATGTTTAGTATTGAGTGAGTGCCTAACATAAGATGCGTGTTCATTTGGTGGTAACGGCAGCGAGAAAACAAAAACACGTCTGAATGTGAACGACGTATAAACGTCACAACGACCAGTCGCCAATAATGGCGACTGGTCGTAATGAGTAACGTATCTAGTACTTATCATAATAAGTTTTATTTTATCTTATATTTTATTTTAATATTTTATATTAGTTGTAGGGACATATCCCTACAACTAATATAAAATATTAAAATAAAACTTTAAATGATGCTTCACTCGTGTTACCCTCAAAACCCTGGATTAACTACCGATTTTTCCATGGTACAGATAAACAGATTGAACAATCCTTCAATAAGAATATACTTGTATGGTAAGCCACTCTATCGTAACGAAGGCAATTAGAAGTTTCAAGCGTGCGGCCCTCGGGCCGAAATAAAAATATCTTCGCCGGGTCCAAGTGACCTTTTCGAAGTTCGAGAATATAATAAAAATTTGAGGGTTAGCGACAAGTTCTACATGTTATAAGAGGGGGCTTAAATTTATTAAAACTTTATTTACGGACGAGCCCTACGAGTAAATCCAGCACTGGGTACCAGGTTAACGAACATAAAATTCCTCCTTTGAAATTAAAAATAGGCAAGCTTAAGTATTTACATGGGTTTAAATTTTCACACAGGTTTCAGAAGTCTCGACGGCCTTTTTTAATTGGGAAAATCCTGCATAGGATACCTGTTCACAGTGATGCAAAACCACGCTATTGTGAACTACCAGATGGTGTTCAAATTATTACAGACCCTCATTCATGCACTGAACTCAGGCACATTTTCAATTGTTGATTGCCTGGAGTTCTGTAACCTCTGTTGGATCATGGAAGATGGCATTATGCCGACGGCTGAGAGTCGCGTTTCATCCGATTCTCTTATATCGGCACGGATCAACGTGAAGGCATTTTTCCCTAATTCATGCCATTGTCTTCTGCGATATGAGAGACGAAACACACCACCGTCTGCCATTACCTTCGACTGCCGATGGATAGCAGACCTTTATTAACGCAGAAAACATTCTACAAGGAACTACCGTAAGTTGCGGGACAATTTGCGGGGAGCATCAGACTCCAAGGTCAAAATTTAGCGGTGGCCTTGATCAGCACATTTAGTGACCTCGGGATCCATTGTGCATAATTTACAGATGTCCCTCAGTGCCTCACTCTTTCGAGGAAGTTTTAAGATTTGTTCTGCCCAGCATTTCAGCGCCTTGAGGGGCTCAAAGCTACATGAGCCATACATGTCGTCCTCACAGAAGAAGGTCACAGCCTCCCACACTTCATCCTCTGCCATCATAGCCGAGACAATACAGCTGGCAGGGAGAGGTCCGATCTGGTCGACCAGGACCCGCCACCCGGCTGACTCACGCAGGGCACTTCTCGAACATATACTGGGCGAGATTCCGATCAACACTACCCTGGTGGTAAATTGTCGTTACCTCACGTCTAATCTTCATCATCCCCAGTCCATATTCATCTCTAATACCGGAGTATGGATCTCTCTTCATTAGAAGGGGATTAAGCCGTAGTCTACCATGCTGGCCTAGAGCGGTTTGATTGTTAATTACGTCTAATCTTCCCCCCTAGCCAAGTTGACATTCGACAATCGTTATCGCTAATAGAAAGGAAAAAAATATATTGGAATGACACTTCCATTCGATAAATCACACGTGACTTGGCGATTGTCGAATATCAACTTGGCTAGGGGGGCTTATTACTTATAAATACTAATCTACTATATACTCTATCTTTTGTGTATTTGAATCCATTCGAAACTAGATGTCTCTTATATTCGCTGGCTTTTAGGACCCTCAATTTTGATGTCTCTTATACTCGCTCGACCCTCAATTTTATTCTATCGAGCACACTGTTGCCTTTCGGACTTGGGGAAAAATATTAAATAAATAAAACAATGACGCAACACCCCGCACTCAGCCTCGACCAGATCAATGGAGAACATCAAAGGAAGCCCGGTCACGCAGCACCGTGATCGAACCCAACGTCCAACATGTTAAAACGCCCCTTGTTCCTATTATGTATTGATAAGATTCCCGATATTATTCACTGGATAGCTTGGAGTAAACTACCTACATAAAAATGTATGAAAAGTCTACTACTTTTAACTTACTTTTTAGTTTAAGGCACAAGTAAGTTGGTATGGAATAAGTAACAAACAACCCGCACTAAGCCAACGTGGTAGATTAGCGCCTAATCTTCTTGCTGATTTAGGGGAGGACCATGCCCGAGTAGTGAAAACGCAGGGACTGGGGATGATGATGGAAACAAGTGTATATGCAAAGAAGATGCACGGTTTTGTTAAATTGGGTCCCCGTACCCAAAAACTTCTCTCTTGTCTTAAAGACACCTACATTATAATCGGACGAAAATACTGACGCGGGAAAACCATTCTAGTCTTTAGCTGCACGCAGTAAATCGCTTTGTACGGGTGGCAGGGATGCCTATGTATATCAGAATTTATGGTATCCCCACTGACGACGTAATACATGTTTTACTATTTCCCGTGGGATTACCACAAATTTATAATACACTTTGGAGGTACCTCAGACAAAGGTAGGATTACGGGACATTATGCAGACGGCAGTCGAACATCCGAACTAGCATAACTGCATCCCCTGCAATTACAATAGACCCCGAAAAGGTGAATATTTTTTTGTGGCATACCATTGTTGGGTACGAGGTTCGGAAGTCTAAGTATAAACCAGCACCTATCCATACACAAAACTAGGATATATAACTACGATTATAAATCTCCCGCGACAGCCCAAGTTGAGGCTGAGCTTCTCTCGAGGCCCCTTTGTGCTAGTTGTAAGCCCTTAAGGCAAAGATGGAGTGCACTTTGCACTCGCCATCTTGTTCGGTGACGCTATGAAGGCCATCGGCAGTCAACAATAATTTAGAAAAAAAAATGATTATAAGTTGCGCCACTGATGTACGAGATATGATATAGAGCCTGACGTATTACTCACATATCCGTGAATGTGATGTGATCTCATCTTATCCAACTCATTTATCAAAGCTCTAGCAGACAATCATTCTTTTCTATCAACTCCATTTTACCAGATTTTTGGCATCACAGTAGTGAGGCCATTAACCTCTTGTCTCATGATATCCATAAATGGATATCATGAGACAAGAATAAGCGCTAAAGCGCTACTTATGGCGAAATTTCGGGGCCAAAAACTACCTTAATCGACCTCTCTGGAGTGTATTTATCATTGACACTAACATCCATTATGCATGCGGTTAGACCGCATAAAAGCACTCATGTTTTAAATTATTTTCAAATCTCTCTGAAGAAGGCACAAATAGAATGTTCCATCTGGATCGGCAGACTGCAACAATAAACAGTCCCAGGCGTGCGATTACGTCGCGTCGTCGCCCCACGCTATCTGCCCACCCTCTAACATAACAGCTCGTTGATACCACGCGGTCCGTAGGGAACGTGGCCCCTTGTTTCTTTTTTTATAAGAAAAACATACGTCCGCGATGTGTTTTCTTTGACAAATGTATGTTGTTTCAAGATGAAACTAAACGTTAGCTACGGTCCTACCCTCAAACAATTTTTTTCATATTAAATTATTTTTATATATATGTTAGAAACTTTATAAACTAGCTGGTGCTCGCGGCTCCATGTGCATGCACTTCTAAATTTGTACGTGTAATTATTATTATTATTATTTCAACAAAATACAGTGTGAAAAATAGAAAACACATTCGAAAAATACAAAAAAAAAAATACCAAATTAACAAAAAAGAATGAAAATAAAAAATACAGAGAGGCTTTGTTTATACGTTTATTATACGTGCCTGTCGGAAAACGCCCCCAGTCAACATGTTGCTACAGCAGCTGCGGATTAAAGCTCGTTATTGCAGCGCTTTATAAAGCCAATGTAAAAGCTTTAAAACAAAAGCTTTCCCAAAATAACCAATCTTCATTAAGATGAATGCAAAAGCGTTCACAAATAGCCGCTTTATATCATACCATACGATATCATGCCCATGCCGTCACACCTCTGGAGAGTGGAGCTTCAGTGAGAGCACGATGAGGTCGTAAATTTCGGTACGACAGTTTTATGGTATACTGCCAAGTAGGGTAGTGTTCTTTTGAGAAGTTGGCACAATTACAATATTTGTTCTATTTTAATCAAGTTAACTGGAGCATACAACTTCCGATGAGATATCCAGGTTAGATGTGTGTTGCCAGCATAATAATAGCGTCATTATATACCTCCTCGTGGATGCTGTGAGAACCAGCTAACGGATGTACCAGGAAAACGGGCAGCAGTGGTATCCTGTTATTTAATCATAATCCACGACGATCTCCGCCTGCCAGAAATGGAGATTATGGCAAAACCCTCCTTTTTAAGGTGGAGACCTATGTCCAGCACTGGACTTCCACGGACTCACGATGATGATGATAATCCAGATTAGCGTATTAATTTAAACGTTGCAAATCGTGGGACAGACCCTCCTGGTACGGAATATACCTGGCGCGGTGGGTCCACGCTATTGCTAAAATGGGTATCTATATTCACCATCGCCATCGATAATCTATCTACTGTTCCGCTGCAGGACATTTTGAGAGAAGACCCGTGGTCTTCTCTCAAAATGAGTGAAGTGTCAAATGAGTGGGGTTAGGTTATAATCTACTACGCTGGCTTAATGCGGGTAAGAAGACCACAAAAAATCGAAAAAAAATCTTTCAAACATGCAGGTTTCCTCACAATGTTTTCCTTCAGACGTGAAGCAAGTAATGATTAATTATTAATACGCACATGAATCCGAAAAGCCAGTGGTGCGTGCCTTGGATTCGAACTCGAAATATCAATACACTAGGCTATCACTGCTTACTATACGTATATTAGCTATATTATATCAATGCGCAGGTCAAAGGTTCTCAAACAGCTGAAAGGTTATGTGCAAGACCGTAATTTGCTAAAAGACCGCCCAGTTTATGTACCTGTGTAGTTAACTTTTTTTTAATTAAAAGTAATGTCAAATATTTATGAATATTGTAACTGAAGCAGCCATTACGTATACTAATATTTTATACTAACTTTTGCCCGCGGTTCAGTCCGCGTGAATGTTGGTTTTCCACTACACGGGAAATCTCGAAACAATCACAGATTCATATAAAAGCCATGGACCACTTTTACTTGAGCTCTCGTACCTTAATGGCGGCTACTAAAACAGGGCTCAAGTTGTATCTTTAATTTTACTGGAGTGATTTTGATGAAACGTGCCGCAGTATTTAAGTCGGAATAGTATCTTTAAGACTGTAACAGTTTGACCAAAAGGTACCCGCTGGTTTTTGCGTGAAGCTCAAACAAACAAACAAACATCGATGGATTTGGTTTTAGAAGCCCTTAATTAGTCGATCTGAGTGTTTTTTTAAATATCTTTGATTTACAAAATTTGACAATTATCAATTTCGTAATAGTATAGATACGGCGAGGTCTAACAAATCGAATTTCCTACAACTCATCCAATATTAACATTACATAAAATCGTATTAATTATTAATACAACCCCCCACCTGGTACATTGTACGAACGGTACAGTTGATTAGCGAACATATATAAATATTTATGTATAGCAGAGGTTCCCAGACTTTTTCTCATAGTCCACTTTTAAAATTTATCTGATTCCGGTGGACCCCCCGCAGCTACATTTCTATCATATTTCCAAAACTCGACAAAAAAATGTGAAGATTAGATCTATGGAAATTTGCGTACGCCAACGTAGACCCCCGTCGAGTCTCCCGTGAACCCCTGGGGGTCCACCTGGACCACTTCGGGAACTAAGGATGTATAGTATCTGTAAAGGTTAAATTCACTGGTATAAATACACCTTCATCATCATCATTATAAGCGCTTGGAAGTCCACCGCTAGACATGGGCTTCCTCCATAAAAAGGAGAGATTTTCCATGATCTCCACGCTTTGCACGCATATTGGAGATCGCAGTGGGTTTTGATTAAATAACAGGGTAACGCTGTTGCCCATTATCCTGGTACATCTCTCAGCTGGTGCTCACATCATCCGCGAGAGGAGATGGACTGACGCCATTATTATGCCACCTAATAAAGTTCACATTAAGCAACATGTCTACATAAAGTGTACACTGACCGGTCTTATGGTATACTTTGATTTTCTCATAATTTTCATCTCACAGTCATTCGTGAAATCCGAAAGTCGTATCGTGTATTTATAGACGTGGATAAGCGGTATACTGACTTTGAATCGTGACGTCAAAAAGCGCGCGCGCCGGCCCGTAGTGATCAATAATTCAGGGGGCCGCCACCGGAGCGGTCGGCTTACGTCACGTAATCCACAACGGAGACAGTTGCTTGCTTATTTTTTTACACAACCGCTAAACACACTGAGTATTAACTGCCACCGATGCAATAATAGTAATAAATGCTATACAGGTCAGGGAATACTTAGTCTTTTAGCCTGTCCGGCAAATAGACTTAAGTATACGCGTAAGCGACCCTGGCCTCCCGAGCTACTACCGTCTCTTCTTACTCTTTCCGAGATAGTAGTATCCTGCACCCTATAGTCCTTTTCATAAATTCCATTTTCCCAGCTCAATACACCTTTCCTACCTCATCCTCTTTCCTTTCTTTTCCCCTAAGCCGTGGGAACGCAATGAGGAACATTAACACTTTTGAACCTTATAAAATGGCGGCGTCGTAGTTCACCACCCGACACGTCTCGTTGCCCGCGAGGGCGAAATGTGGACTACGGATAGCCACTTTGCTACAGTAAATAGTCGTAGCAGGTGAAAAGAAGTGGGCTCTGCCTACCCCAATGGGAAAGAGGCTTGACTATATGTATGTATGTAGTATGTACTATGGTCTTTGCCTACCCTTATGGGATATCGGCGTGAGTGTATGTATGAATGTATGTAAATACTATTACACAAATCAAAAACAATGTGAGAAATCTATACTATTATATAATATTGTTAAATGTCAAATTTTGTAAATCAAAAACATTAAAAAAAACTACTCAAATCGACTAATTAATGGCTTCTGAAACCAAATCCGTTGATGTTTGTTTGTTCGAGCTTCGCGCAAAAACTAGCGGCTGGATTTTAGTCAAACTATAATACATAAATATTGCAGCATGTTTTATCAAAATCGGAACAGTATAATTGAAGATACGGCTTGATCCCTGTTTTAGTACTCGCCCCCTAACGTATGAGAACTCAAATGGTTCTGGTTTTTTATATATATGTATACGTATGATTATTTGGGGATTTAATCATGTAGCGAGAAACCGACATTCACGCGGGCGGAGCCGCAGGCAAAAATCAGTTTTTTGATACAATCTCTAAACACACTGTGTATTTTGCGTTTCCTGCCGATGTAATAATAGCGATGTAATATGCTATTGTACAAATTTTGATTTGTACAATTTTGAATTATTTTTATGAATAATGTGAGAAATATAGGCATAAACCTTATTAATCAAATGCCTTTTTTTATCCAGCAGGAAATTTCTTCCGCACACCTTAGAGATGATACGGGGCTCGCACCCACTAACCTCCCAACCCCCGAGAGATCTTCTCTAGCACATTTACCGAACCCGCATGATCACGTAAGTATCCTGCACTCGATGAATTAAACATACATTATATGTTGTCTATGACATTTTATCCTCTATTTTGTCGTATGTACCCTACATATTAAAAGATTGTAGCTACCCCAATTAATTTAATTTTCATCATCATCAGCGGCCCGTGGTAGTCCACTGCTGGACGTGGGCTCCTTCATCAAAAGAAGGGATTGATCGTAATCTTCAGGCTTAGGAGGCGTATTATAGAGGACAGTAGATTTTGAATGAATAAGAGGATAACGCTGCTTCCTATTATTCTTATATTCCTCAGCTGGTTCTCTCTCACAGCATCCACGGGATGAGATGGAGTGACGCTATATTATGCTAGCGGCACACAGCAATATTAATTTTATATGTTCTTAAATTAACTGCATCTATTTTCTCCTATTCAACCAGAGATTGTCTGGAAGACATCGCATATTGCGATAAGACGCCCAATGATACGAGATACACTATACATTTCTTGTTTATTAGGTCTGTAAATTTTACAAGTATAACAAAATAAGAAGTGTACATCAAATATAATATTATAAAACGGTTAAATGTCATATTTTCAAAAATCAAAAATATTTAAAAACAATCTACTCCGATCAACTAGTTAAGGGCTTCTGAATCCAAATCTGTCGATGTTTGTTTATTTGTTCGAGTTTCATGTAAAAACTAGTGAGTAGATTTTGGTCAAATTATTGCAGTCTTAAAGGTACTATTTCGACTTAAATACTGCGGCATGTTTCATGAAAATCCAGTATCCAAGGTCCAGTAGAAATGAAAATACAGCTTGATTCCTGTTTTAGTAGCCGCCAATAAGATACGAGAGCGCAAGTAAAAGTGGTTCATAGGCTTTTTATACAAATCTGTGATTGTTTCCAAATTTTCCTTGTTGCGGAAAACGGACATTCAGGCGGGCGGAGCTGCGGACTAAAGCTGGTGAAGTATAATAGTAGATAACCATATTCAATCGCATTTCTATCCATTTGAACGGCACTCGCGCAGAAATTTCAAACATCTGCGGCAACTCCACATGACGTTATTAATACACGTAGTAAGCACGGGCGTCTAGACTAAGTGTCGACTAGACGCCGTTAGATGCGCGGTAACAAACACCTGCGCTATGTGTGTGCACACGGGGGACGTGCCTCGGGAGGCACATGCACAGATTGGCGATAATAAGAAACTTTAAGGCACTCACAGACGAGCTGCCTCCGATGTTCATATGCAATGCATAATATACATATGTCTTTTTAGTATAATGGTATTCCGTACCAGAATAGTGTGCGTTCTCAGCCCTCAAAACATATTGTGCGAGCAGGTAGGAATTTTAATAGGTTATGTGAGCAATTTGATTTGGATCTATGTAGCCTAACCGTGGAGTCAGCTGGACGGCAGTTGAGCCTTGATTTTTTTTTGTCTAATTGTTAATGTATAATGTATTGTTTTTCTACTTAAAATGTACTTGTTTGGTTCCACTGTCGTCATTAATATTCTTGCCAAACAATCATTCTCCGTTTTGGATGGATTAACCCCTAAGGAAATTCATCCGAAGTTGACAAAAGTTTACGGAGACTCAGCTCCTTCAATGTCAACCGTTAAAAACTGGGCAACTGAATTTAAACGCGGTGGCACGTCCCTCGAAGGTGAGCCACGTGAAGGACGGCCAAAAACCGCAATCACGCCGGAAACCATCGAAAAGGTGCACGATATCGTGTTGGATGATAGGCGTGTTAAGATGATCTTGCACAAAGAATTAGGGATGCGAAAGCTCTGCGCAAGGTGGGTGTCGCATTAGCTGAACGCCAACCTAACAATTTATTCATAGATGACAGATTCCACAAATTGGTAACACAATTTGCTAAATTAGAACAGTTTGAAAAAAGTTAATATTCACGGATCAAAAGTTATTTGACACTTAAATAGTATTTAATTTATTAATTTATTGCTTACTTTTCTGAGTTGTGTATCTGTACCTCTAAGGCAATTTCGTAGTGTCGGCATCGAGTTAACTAACTTTTGCAAACGATCAAACTGAATTCGACTCTATTCATTGCTCAGACACTCCTTATTTGAATAATTCCGACATCATACGCGACGATACAGCTCCTCCTAAATATGCCCAATGGAGTTTTTAAATCAGCACTGGCCTTTCCACGAGTTGGATTTGCATAAGTTTCATGAAGTCGTTTACAATTTTTTTTAATTTATTAATTGGAGATTCAAGAGCTTTAATTTACATTTTAGATTTATAGTAATAAAACAGAATACTACTTATAGAATCGCACGGATAACAACTTAATATAATGTACGAGCGCAATACAATAACTAATTAATCCCATGAACAAGTAATATAAAGTAATCGCATAAGGTAACAGTTCTGTTCGAGATGGAACATAAAAGAAAAAATGACTTTAATAGTCTAATTACAAATTATAAATAGTTTAGTAAAGAAATCTAGTGCTCTCTTGGAGGCGATCGATTGGTGAGTAGTTTAAAAAATAAAAATGTGTATAAAAATGTCAGCAGCAAACATATAAAATAATGTGGCCACCGCGCGTGTCATTAAATCCTCAGATTTGATCTTATCGGTGTTATAGGCGCCGACAGTTCGAACACCCCCTATTTGAAGAAATTCCCGCTCAACAGCCGCCTAGCCAAGCTCACACCAGTATTGGATAAGTCAGCGTTAACACACTCTGATATTATATAGAAGTTTTTGTCAGCTCTGTTCATAAAGGACTAGAATTAGTTAGGACAAACTATAGGCAGAAGCCTATAGTTTGTCCTAACTAATGATGCATTTCCTAAAGGATTATTTCTTAATTGTTTATTGGGTACATAAAGATTCAGTTTGGCTACAGTTTGTTTGATTTCAGTTTGGGTACAGAAAGAGTCAGTCAATAGTTCGAGGCAGTCTACTTCATTTGATGCTATCTGCAGTAAATATGTAATACTGCGATACCACGTCCGGTTGAGAGCGAAAGTAAATACATTTGTTTACAAAGGTTTAGTTTGTCATCTGATTTATAGAAAGACTTTTTACATAAATCTATGATTGTGTCGGGAATTCCCATGTAGCGGAAAAGCGACATTCACGCGGGCGGAGCTGCTGGCAAAAGCTAGTTTTATATAAATGTATGATTGTTTCGGGATTTTCCATGTGGCGGAAAGCCGACATTCACGCGGGTGAAGCTGCGGGCAAAAGCTAGTTATATATGTCTCCTTCATTAAATTCTGTCATACATTGCCATGAGCTGATTACCACGGAATCCATGACAACAAATACAGTGAATCTACTCTAGTGCTAACAACTGATTGGCATAGTGACCCTGCTTTCTGGGCAAATCGAAGTTCGATTCCAGGCAAACTTTTCGTGATGATGATAAATATTTGTACGCGAGTCATGGACGTTTATATTTATACGTATTAGTATGTTTTATCTATATAAGCATGCACATCGTTGTCTAGTATGTCAGTGTGTATCAAAATATTNGTGGTGGAAAAACTTGAGGATTTATTTTTTCAATCACAAAGGTATTTTAGCACTTGCAACCAAACCATAGCGCGTGTTAATTCTATGCTATCACCATCTATCGGAGAATGCGGAACTACAAACTAATCAAATCCGACCATACTACTAACGCCATCTATCGGTGACTGTTGTAAATAAAATCTAAACAATATTATTAATAATACTGGGGCAAACCTGTGCTTAATTTTTTTAGATTTTCGACTTTTTTTTGTATTATTAATGTCACCCCACAAAGCATAAGAAAAATATCTATAAAAGTAATCATTATCGGACACATTTGGCACGAACCTCGATAGTCTATGAACGGTCCCAAGGTGGTAGACACCGCGTCTAGACTGCTGGCGCCTAATATCTCTCCTGCCTTCGCCTACACCGGGAGACAATATTTTATACATACATACACTCACGCCGGTATCATATAAGGGTAAGCAGAAACCATAGTTCGCCACATACTACGATCCTGACATACATCTCTCGCTTCATCCACATCCATGCATCTTTCGTAGATTAAGAGTGCTACGAACTTGACCTTTTTGAAACAAGTTGTTGATTTGATCAAGGTAGGCTGTTCTTGAGCGCCCTCTTCCGACACTCCCACTCACATTTGTCCGGTGCATTTTTTTCGTCAATATTTTATATTTATTCTGTTTAGATATCTACATGTTAAGATAACTTGGCCGGCATATTAATGGCTCCGGTATATTTCATTACATGGCTGCCGTGAGACCTAATTGAGAGGCATCAGGTTTATTACCTAGTTGGTTATGCTAATACCCTATGTATTTGCATTATCCTACACCTCAAAGGGATCACGACTGGCGTGTGAAGTATGCTGACCCCCATTGACCCAGCGCGGTGGCCCTAACCCCTCTCATTGTGATAGGAGACCTGTGCCCTGAAGTGAGACATTAGATTCGGTTGATAATGATGATGATACAATACTGTATAGTAAGCAATACACACATTCGTTGTAGTTAACCTTTCGAGCGATCGCTTCCCGCAAAATAAAAGTGGCTTGAGTGTCGAGGTATTTCGGGGGCCCGAATTACTGTCCACAACGTCGTCAAAAAACTGAATGGTATCCCGTTAGTTTATAATTATAATATATATTGTAAATCACACGTCAATGGAATCTGCGTGAAACGCCCTATCTTGTAATACAAGTTGGGCAAAATATCCGAAGGGTTAAATGAAAATAAAATAATTACGTTCAATCTTCTATATCTTTATCTGAACCACATTTCTGTGTGTATTGTGCCGATAAATTAAAAAATCATTCTTAAAAAAAAAAATAGATTACGTAAAAAATGTAATATTTTTATAATTTTGATATACCCAGTGTCACTTTCGTAGTTAAAACGAATCTAACGAGACCTCTCAAGCTAAAATCCATTAAGCCGTTTAGGCTACAGTGTGCCAAAAAATATACATACATACACTCGAAAAAACATAACCCTTTTTCTTATGCAGGCAGTTAAAAACAGTCACGTTTTCTAAAAAAATCTTTTAATACATAAAAACCGGTATAAGATAAATTGCAGATGAGATGTCTAGATGATCTATGGGCCCGTGGTCCCCGATGGGTTGGCAGATAAAAAGCGATACATAAAATATTCAGCGCGGGCAGTGTGCGTCATTAGTTACCTCTCTGCGGCAGGTCTCGTTGCCACTGATACGTATTAAGATCTTGTTTAACCCTGCAACAACATACCTACATACATACAATGAATTACGCCTTTTTGCCTGGTTCTCCGGTGCGGAATCGAATCCCGGTCTCCTGTGTGGCAGGCGAGAATACTGACCACTATACAACTGAAGAATTGAGGTAGGCAGAGACTACATCTTTCCGGTTGTTACGAGAAAATTGGCTACCCGTAGCTCACTTATCGCCCCCGCAGGAAGCGAGACATGTCGACGTTAAAGTTGCCACAGCAACAGTCCCTAAATTTACGATGATGGAATAGAGCCGAAAAATTTCCAGAGTGTACACGCTTGCCAGGTGTCTTAGAATTCGCAGTATATTTTGGTTAACAGGATAATGCCACTGGCCGTTACCCCTGGTACACCCCTCAGCTGGTTCTCACAGCGCCACGGGAGGATATGGAGTGACGCTATTATCATCCCGGTACCACACAGTAAGCAGACAGCAATATGATCCTGTTATTTAATCAAAATCTACTGCGATCTTCAAGACTCCTGCCAAGCGTGGATAATATTGGGCAAATCTAGACCTATGTCTAGCAGTAGACTTTTACGGGCTGACGATGACCATGATCAATAGAATTCTGTATAGCGGAAAACGTGTGATAACCTCTTAAAGTTCTGTACCCACATTAACTTTAAATGCGATAACGCGAAAATTCAAAATGGCGACGCTGCGCTCTGCATAACGTCCTTAAATTTCCCCGTAACTCATTTAAGCGCGATGCCTCTGTTCCAGGCGGGCATCATTACGCGAGCCGCCGGGAGGGGTGTACACATGTAATTATCTCTTGGATCGGCTGCACTCGGGCGCGCACTCCAACAGATTCGTTAGTCGGTGTTACGAGGGTGATCTTTTGATTCGTGTGAACGGGGAACGGTGTGTATGTATGTAATAAGAGCGAGTCCGACTCATGCATACATATACCTGTAGATTATAAAGGCTTTTATATAAATCTTAACAATGTATTTATTCTACGTAGTATTCAGATTAATTAACCCACTACAGGCCATGGGTTTTATCTCAGAATGAGATGGGTTATGCTAAAGCACGCTAGCCTAATGCTGGTTGTCAGACATCAAACGCCATCGAAAAAAATTCTCAGGGATGTAGTTTTCTTCTCAATAATTTCTATGACACAATAATAGTCAATTATTAAATTATTAACATACTATTACAAAATAGGTCAGGGAGTACTGTCTTTTAGCCTGTCCGGCAAATAGACTTAAGTATACGGGTGAGCGACCCCGACCCCCGAGCTACTACTGTCTCTTCCTTAATTCCTTTCTCAATACACCTTTCCCACCTCATCCTATTTCCTTTCCTCTCCTTTACGCCGTGGGAATGCAATGAGGACCTTTAATACTTTTGAACCTTATAAGATTGCGGCGTTGTGGTTCGCCACCCGACACCTCTCATTGCCCACGGAAGCGAAATGTGGGCTGCGGATAGCCACTTTGCTACAACAAACGATCGTAACAGATGGAAGGAAGTGGTCTTTGCCTACCCCAATGGGAAACGGCGTGACTGTATGTATGTATATAGTATGTACTATGGTCTCTACCTACCCTTGTGGGATATCGGCGTGAGTGTATGTATGTATGTTTGTATAATATCTTTGTGCATCTCACCACAATTGCGACTTGAGTCTCGGTATGAATAACTACCAGCATCCCCAGTCTGTATTCGTCCTCACAACAGGAGCACGGACCTCCCTTAACCAGGAGCGGAATTAGTCTACCGCGCTTGTCTACTTCGAGTTTGCAGACTTCACACACACACACATACACACATGCGGATATGAAAGTTTTCTCCGAAGATTTCCTTCGGCGTTGAGAACCCAGAAACAACCCAGTAGACCGAGATTGAACCAACAACTATTCGATCGCGAGTCAAGTCCAGCACCACTAAACCATCAATATACTTTTAACAACTTTACTGTATTCGAATCAACCTGCTTCAACTTTTTTGCAATTTCCATGGCCAGTTGGATAAGGCAAATAAATCCATTACTATTATAATAAAAATATCGATGAATGAACAATGACCCTCAGCGAACTGTAAAACTTTACCTCCGTAAACGTGACAGAAATGCCGGAAATCCAATCGAAACTTTTTCAAATGAACTTATTAAAGCAAAAAGTCTTCAACTTAAAACCTTCGACAAAAACGTTTTTTTTTCATGCCGCGTTTCACAGGTCAATGCAGACGTAATCCAGAAAATCCGATTAATCCGAAGGTTTAATTTCTTGCGAGCTTTGACTGTCGTATTACAATAATTGTTTTTATTAAATTCATTGAAGAAAATAATTTGAAATTAGAATAGAAAAAAAGCTAAAATTAATCATATGTAAATTGATTGATCTGAATAAATTGATTGATTTGATTTGAGTATAGTAGGTACTAAATCGCAGTTCTGTGTAATATCGTACGGTTCTAGTACAAGTTAAACTCAAAACAGACACCTGCGTATAGAGACACTCACCAACCATAGTGACCAATATCGGCACTGCCTGACAGTGGTCACTAATATACTTACTAAAATAATTCCATTCGATTAGACAGCAATCAAAACGTGGCCCTACCGAATGATGGCCTGCCGGTCGGCTCCGAACACTCGCTTGATCGTACGGCCGGAGTCCATTCGCGATACGGGGCGAATCATCCATGTTTGTACACCTTCAAATCACTTATGAGATTCAGCAAAAAAATCCTCCAACTATGCATTAATGTCTCTACGAACTGGTGATCTTTCCAAATTACCTCACTCTATATGTCGCCAAAATAAAACTTACACTTAATACATTATAGGTAGCAAAATATAATCAACAAACGAGATAAGCAAATATAAAAACATTACTAAATATACGACATAATAACTATTATGGAAAAAGAAAACTTTGTACAATAATATATTTAGCCCAAAATGTCTATCTATACTATTATAAAATTATTAAATGTCAAATTTTCAAAAATTAAAGATATTTAAAAACAAACTACTCAAATCGACTAATTAAGGGCTTCTGATACCGAATCCGTCAATGTTTGTTTGTTTGTTCGAGTTTCACGCAAAAACAAGCGGGTAGATGTTGATTCAACTGTTACAGTCTTAAAGCTACTATTCCGACTTAATTAATGGGGCATGTTTCATCAAAATCGGTCCAGTAGAATTGAAGATACAGCTTGATCCCTGATTTAGTAGTTGCCACTTCGGTAAGAGAGGTCGAGTAAAAGGGGTTGTTAGATTTTTTATATAAATCTAAGATTGTGTCGGGATTACCCATGCTGCGTAAAACCGACATCACGCGGGCGTAGCCGCGGGCAAAAGCTAGTATAATATAACGCCCAAGATCTTAAAAACGTGATTAAAGAATCTCTAAATCAAAATCTAAATTAAAAAAGTACTTCTTAAAGCTTGACAATCAACAATAATTCCGAAATAAAGATATTAACAATAATTCTAAAATAAATATACTAAAATTAAAGTATGTCTCCTTCCAAATTTTTGTCTTTTCCATAGATACGACATAAGAAAATAAAACAGCCTGTGTTAGTTTATATAGCTATACAGCTGTCTATTGACGTCAAGTGTAATGATTTTGTAAGTGACGTATTGTGGTTGAAAAATAAATAAAAAAATGTGTACCTATAAATCAGGCGAGTTTCCATAAAAACCAACTGAAAGGGTACACGAAATAATATTACGGAAAAACCCATTCACAAAATAAATGGGACGAACGGGCGGATCCTCTATTTAAGCCCCTAATCGATACCTCGCTCTAAACGTTTAGCAAACTTTGTGCGCGTAACGGTTCAGTGAACTGACGACGGATATGTTATGTCCTTACTTATAAAATGGCCGTTTTGCCATATTGGCCACTTTGAAGTGGAATGTCCTGTTAGTTCTATATTTAATTACAATTTTATATAACAGTTTCGTTTCGTTAATTTTTTTATAAAAATAAGTATCTTTTTGTATCTTTGATTTCCCGTAGGAATCAATTGCAAATATCGACGTTTAGGAAATTCGAAAAATTTTCGAATATAAACTCTACAACCGTATCAATGCGTCAACGGTCTCAAACGCCAAGCGCAATGGTATCCAATTCTGATGTAACACAACTTAAACCAAATTTAGACTCTCCCTATCTTTTTTTAATGGCAAACACCAAAACGAGATAGCAAACATTTTCAGCGTGTACCGACTTACATTTCTGTCAAACGGTACAAAAAATATTGCACTTTTGCGTATCTTTAGTCCGGTAGGAGTATGTTCCGAGGTCGCGTCTAAATCTATTAATTTTGACGTGTCTAAACAAAACTGTTAGCACCAAAATGNGAAACATTTTCAGCGTGTACCGACTTACATTTCTGTCAAACGGTACAAAAAATATTGCACTTTTGCGTATCTTTAATCCGGTAGTAGTATGTTCCGAGGTCGCGTCTAAATCTATTAATTTTGACGTGTCTAAACAAAACTGTTAGCACCAAAATGGTAGCCATCTCGTTAAGTTCTATTACAGCATAATTACGATCAATATCGGTATGGTGCACGGATTTGACAATTAAAGGTGTGCTGTGGGTAAAATCGCTCTCATTATTACGAATTTAGATTACGCCACTGAACTTGATAGAAATCCAGACAGCCACGTTAATAATAAGGAACTGAAGGCGATAGTGGAAGTAATACCGTATCATACTATGGATGAGATAGCAGTGGCGTTCGATTATATCGAATTGACAATAATTCAGGATAATATGCGTTATCCTGTTACTCGATCTAAGCCTATTGCGATCTCCAAGCGTGGACATTATGATAAATCCCTCTTTTTCAAGGAGGAAGCCTCTGTCCATTAGTGGATATCTACGAGCTAATGATGAAGATAAAAGAAATAGGCAAAAAAGGTCGATAAACGAGTACTTAACGAGCTGAATGTTGCTCAAAGTATTAAACGTTCAAGCCTGAAACACTACTTGAATGACAAAGAAACGAAGAAGCAAAACAGAGAAACACGAGAAACAAATATAATATAATCAAATATTAGATAATTTTATGTAAGGTAAATTTCACACGTCTCGTTGCCCACGGGTGCAAACTGTGGTCTGTGGATATCCATTTTGCACATTGAACGATCGTAGCAGGTGGAAAGAAGTGATCTCTGCTTACCCCAATGGGAAGGAGGCGTGATTGTATGTATGTAGTATATACTATAGCCTCTGTCTACTCTTATGGGATATTGGCGTGAGTGTATGTATATATGTATAATTTTATACATAAAAACATGTAATACATAAACGTATTACGGCCCCGCTTACATGCGCAGAGAAGTACACACACGGAATTCACCGCGTCAATGAGCTGCAACGTTCCGCTCAGAGGATCGCGGTCAAATTAGTGCAGCCCGCGTGCCTGGCGTCGACCGCCCTCCGCTACCAGGGACCTGCCAGAGTGTCATTATTAGAATTATCTCTTGTTTATTATAAGACTTAATAAAGTTATTTCCACTAGTCTCAGCTGCGCTGGTATGGTATTTCAATAAATATATATTCTGTCACATTTCCTATTCCAATAAACTTAACAAATACCACCAGTACCATAAGTACCGTACCAGTTAAGTAACGATTCAGGCGATTTACTCGGTCGAATTAGACAGGTGGAAACATCAGCATTTGTAATATTATTAATGTCAGTATATTAGTAACCAGCCCAGTATTAGAGAAGCCCATATGGTCTGAATGCCTCTGACGTAGCTTGGTTACGAAAAATCTTCTGAGAGCAGCTGAGTTCGACGATTTAATGTAGCTTCAGAAGCAAGGTCAGGTTATATACCATTCATCATCATATACCATTATCAGTCCCTATTTAAAGCCTTACCTAGTACTAACCTACTTGATCTCAGTCGTTCCCAATTGGGTAATGTTAACATCTTCTCTACTAGCACTATAGACACTACAGAGCTTTCTTAATAAAGAAGGGAAGGGGCCATAATCTACTACACTTACCTAGTGCGAGCTGCTAGACTTCACAGATCCATGCTGGTATGCATCTTAAATCAAGAAGTTTTCCTATTCCGTTGAGAACATTGGTGTTTACAACGTAGACCGTATATGAGTTTAAAATAACTCAGTAATGTGGGACCGGGATCAAACCCACGACCGATTTTAATCGCAACATTATGCCAAGAATACTATATGGGTAATGGCAAATGATTTCTTTATTCAAGTTATGAAAATAGCACATTTAAACTACTCATACAAAAATATATATACAATATATGAAATAGGTCTTTACTACCTTCTAATTTTGCAAGTACTGTATACACAACATCCTTGTTATTGTTTTTTTTTTTTACAGATTTCTTAAACAAATATTTGAACGCGTAATATAATATTCAAAAAAGGGATCGTCGGAAAAATGGCCGAACGTAACCGCTAAATATATGTATTCCGACTCTACCGACCTTTAAGTACTAATAAAGTGAACGCCCCACTACTGGGGCGCGGACCTCCCCTGATCAGGAGGGGGATTAGGTCGTAGTCTGCCGCGCTGGCCTAGTGCGGGTTAGTAGACTTCACACACCCATGCGGGCATGCAGGTTTCCTCACGAAGTTTTCCGTCTCCGTTGAGTACATTGGTGTCTAGTGTAGACCGTACATGAATTACAAATAATAACTCAATGGTACGAGACCGGGATCGAACCCAACTTTTTGATCACAGGCCGTGTCTTGCACGACTAGACCACTAATGTACCTAGTAAACAATAATATATACTAATTAATATTTCCAAGCGCTTCTCCGTGTTAATCAATACTTCTATCTATCTATTTTACTATTATAAAATTGTTAAAAGTCAAATTTTCAAAAATTAAAGAAATTTAATAACAAACTACTCAGATCGACTAATTAAGGGCTTCTGAAACCAACTCCGTCGATGATTGTTTGTTTGTTCGGGCTTCACGCAAAACAGACTGTAACAGTTTAATAAAAATCTACGCGTTGGTTTTTACGTGAAGCCCAAACATACAAACATCGACGGATTCGGTTTCAGAAGCCCTTAATTAGTCGATATGAGTAGTTTGTTATTATAAATATCTTTGATTTTTGAAAATTTGACATTTAACAATTTTATAATAGTATATACATAAATCCTAATACATACACAGATAAACATCCATAACTCGAGTACAAACATTCGTGTTAATCCTACAAAGTTTGTCCCTACCGGGGTTTGAACCCGGGACCAATTGGTCCAAAAAGCAGAGTCACTACCCTGAACAAATCAGTCATCGAATGTACGAGCACAGTGATCGAAGCATAGTAAGAACCTGCAATCCTATTGTCTACACCATTGATACCCAAAGTGGTCTACATCGACCCCCAGGAGTCGACGATGACGTGCAAGGGGTCCACGCCGACTGTCAAAATCACATTTGAAGTTCATAAATTTACAAAAATTTCACATTAACTACGCTTTGGGGGTCTACCCAAAAGTGAAAAACATTACAAGTGGTCTATAAGACAAAAAGTTTGAGGACCTTTGGTCTACACAGATAAGAAACACGCGTTAAAATAGTGAATTAAAATAGATGGTGGATAAGAAATATAGACTGAACCGTCATCTCATCAGATTTATCTTCAAAGAGCCGGCTTAAAGCGATCTCTCTCACAAAGTATAATAGATCCCTTACTTTGTGAGAGTTTCTAATAGATCCTCTCGATTTTATCTTTATCGAAAACGATATCTTGCGAATCACTTGGGGCACTTCAAATAAAATGTCATCAATGGATATACCTACCATTTCATAATGATCTTTATAAGCTGACTACAAGTTTAATTAGCAAATATTTAAATAGGATAGTCGTAGTGCAAACAACTCCGCAACTACTGTGTAAAGATTGAGTCATTATTGGTAATTCTGCGCTAACAGAATTTAACAAAATTTACTCTGTCCCAATCTTTTTTTTTACGAAACTGACAGCACCAAAATTAATTTGGTGCTGTCAGTTTCGTTTAGACACGTCAAAATTAAAAGATTTAGACACGATCTCGGAACATACGGACTAAAGATACGCAAAAACGCAAAATTTTTTTAATCGTTTAAAAAAAATGTAGGTCGGTACTCGCTATAAATGTTTGCTATCTCGTTTTGGCGTTTGACATTAGAAAAAAATAG
>WUAW01011336.1:9908-34333 GCA_017165845.1 Thaumetopoea pityocampa | reverse complement strand
CGTATATGCACCAGGGAGTATTTTAAATGTATTAGGAAACTACGGTCAAAAGTTTTTCAGTTTCTTCATAATCTAAGGTAAGTAAGAATGATTGAATTTTTTCTCTGCAATTATATTTATTTAATCTGTACATATTTATGTGTTTACTTATATTGTTGTATATAATGGAACTGATAATGAAGTACTGTTTCTTGTAACTGGCAGATCGGTGAGGCTCTGTTTTACATACAATATGATTTGTTCACCTTTCAAGGATCATATAATCTAGAGGAGTATCTCTGTGCTTTCTAAGAATGGCATGTAGGATGTATAGTTGTCTAAGTGTTACATTACATGTGTCACAGTACAATAAACTAGTGGCATAGCGAAAAGGCTTCAAATACATTACTTTCAGTAATGCTGTGCCCTCTGTAAGCGTATAAAGTCGGTTTTGTTCGCATCTCCCCAAACTGGTATACAGTATTCTAGAAGAGATTTACATAAGGAGCAGTAAACCATGTGCGGTGTTCGTTTATCGGCGCGGTGTCTAATGATTTTAAAAATGGGCATTACTTTCCTAATCTGAGCGGTGAGTTGTGAGATATGGATATACCAATTTAAAGAGCAGTCTATGTGGATACGTAAGTATTTTATCGACTCGACTCTTTCGGTCTCTGAACAAGAGCAGTTTTCAAAGTTTAGTGATCCACATTTATGTATTTTTAAGTGGAATGTATCTGGAGAAGGAAGGGTTGATTTCCTTAGACCAAATGTTCTATACTTAGTGTCATTTAAAGTCAGAAGATTTCAGCTTCTCAGCTGAAATCTTCTGACTTTAAATGACACTTTAATTGATTTGACACAATAAGCAACACATTTTCAGCTTTCAATTGGACTTCATTCCAAGTTTCACCACGAACGACCAAGGCTGTATCGTCAGCATATGTGAAATTTTGGCAATAAGGTAAAGATAAATAACAAAGATCGTTTATATAGATCTGAAATAATGTCGGCCCTAAAGCACTACCCTGAGGTACTCCACAGTGCAAGGAATCATATTCACAATACATATTATCAATCTTAATAATGACGCTTGGCACGCGTTTTGGCGATTGCAGTATATTCCGATTGAATAACAGGATAACGTTACTGCCCATTATCTTAGGACACCCTTAGCCAGTTCTCACCTCATCTACGGAGAGAAGTAGAGTAACGCTATTTATTATGCCGACGGTACATAGCGACGGCATATAAATTATTATGTAAATAGCAGACATGAAAACTTACATAGCCAATACAGCTGCAGTACGGGGGCGTATCAACGCCATCTATCGGTCGTCGAATATATATTCTATATACACGTAACTACAAAGCTAATTTCGTTAATCTATGTATATACTAATATAAAATTGTTAAATATTAATGTAATTTTTTTTAAATCAAAGATATTTAAAAAAACTACCCAGATCGACTAATTAAGGGCTTCTGAAACCGAATCCGTCGATGGTTGTTTGTTTGTTGGTTCGAATTTCACGCAAAAACAAGCGGGCATATTTTGATCAATCTATTACAGCCGTAAAGGTAGTCAACTTAAATACTGCTGCAAGTTTCATCAAAATAAGTACAGTAAAATTGAAGATACAGCTTGATCCTTATTTTAGTAGCCGCCGGTACGAGAGCTCAAGCAACAGTGGTTATAAGGCTTTTTATATAAATCTACGATTGTTTCGGGATTTCCCATGTAGCGGAAAATCGGCATTCACGCGGGCGGAGCCTCAGGCAAAAGCTAGTATATAATAAACTCACCAAGAACCGGTTAACCGTTGAAACTTGGCTGTAACTTCGATCACTTACAATTCGTTCAAGTTTAGTACACACTCAAATCTATCAAGTTACAGCACAAATAACCACAGGGGATTGTAAGTTGTTGGCAGTGATTAAATATGCACGCGACCGTAGTGGGCACAGATTACTGACACAGTGCTGACGGTTGGAGGGAGGTCGACGTGCGAGAGGTACCGACGACGCGGACCAACTGGCACTCCCTCCGTGAGCCTCACCCCGCTGCGCCCCCGGCATGCGCGATATAACACCCCTCCGAGTTTCCCGAGACAAAGACTACACTGAACGAGATGTGGCATTGGCATTTAATGTTGACTTTCATTTTTAAGCCGCGTATTCATTAGGGGATAAGTCGGTAGAATACGTCGCGCGATGACTTTGTAGCACACTTGCGACTCTTTAGTCACACAGTTGTCGTCGACACAATGTCGCGGTGTATCGCATGCGACTCTGCGACAATGTTATCCACATGTCAGAATACTAATGTCTCACGCACCAATCAGTACGTCGCAATTTCGAGCGACATCTACCTCATTTCGCCAGCAACATGGAGGTACAAATGCAAGTCTTTTTTATTAGGTCTGCCAACGTATGATTACATCATTACTAATTATAAACATTGTTAATTAATATAATAATAATATGAAAATATCACGCTCTACCCGGACCGATCTATTATCACAGACAGGACGATTCTGGCAAACAAACCTGATATTGTGATAATAGAGTGATCAGTGCGTCGTGTAATGCTAGTTGATATTGCTATTTCGCATGACGACAACTTCGTCAAGGTAGAAAAAAAAACAAACAAAATATTTGGACCTTGCCTTCGAGGTTACCGCCATGTGGAGTATGGAATCAACTATCATTACATGCAACGGTCTGATGGCGAAGAGCTTCGACCAACACCTTCAGAAGCTCTCACTAAGCAGACGGGTGAATGGATGGTGATACAGAAGACAGTACTTTTGGACACGGCCCGCATTGTGCGGAGGTTCCTCACTATGGAGCCCTAGCCACCGGTAGCATGGGTCGTAGACCTCGGAGCACGATTTTTTGTATATGTAAAAAATTTAGTTTTTAATTTTTAACTATATTTTATAAAAAATTGTTTTAATAAAGATTTATGAATAATAATATTCTGGACATTTTTACATACATTGCTCTAGTCCCAAACTAGGATTACTTGTACCTTAAGTAATAGACAACGATAGACAACGTTATTACCTTAATATTTATGGTAATTCATTCAAGAAGATTTCGGAGAGCTCCTTTTCCGTGAATTTTTATTGTTTTTAAGCATATTGTAACAGTGTATTTGTTTTTAAGTATATTATATTAGTTTATTATCATACTAGCTTTTGCTCGCGGGTCCGCCCACGTGAATGTCGGTTTTCCGCTACATGGGAAATCCCGACACAACCATAGATTCATAGAAAATGCTATGAACTACTTTTACTTGACCTCTCGTACCTTAACGGCGGCTACTAAAACAGGGATCAAGCTGTATCTTCAATTCTACTGGACCGATTTTTATGAAACACGCCGCATTATTTGAGTCGGAATAGTACTATTAACACTGTAACAGTTTGACCCAAATTTACCGGCTAGATTTTGCGTGAAACCCGAATAAACAAACAAAGATCGACAGATTTGGTTTCAGAATCCCTTAATTTAGTCGATCTGAGTAGTGTTTTTTAATATCTTTAATTGCAAAAAAGTTAAAATTTTATTTTGTGTTTAATTTGGATGATTTGTTGTTTAATATGATTTTTTTCGAGAATACTCAGATTATTAATAATAATCTATAAATAATTTATGAAAAATCATAATGATTGATATGATTTACAAAATGGGTATAATCCAATTTTAAACCGAAACGCTTCTTCTGATAAATTTCAAAAATGTAATTACGCCATTGTTCTATTGGATGAGCGATATGTATAGAGCGAGTGCTATGTAAAATGTTATGATCCAATAAAAGTGCCGCACATCGTTCCATATGACGGCCAACACTACGGAGCCCGTTGAATTCGTGTGTTGATCAGGTCGCGAGAATATCTTCGAGGAACATGTATGTCGAATCTTTTTAAAAATTGAAAATAATCAATTTCGTTTTGAAATAATTTTGATACAAAACAAATGATTAAAACACAATTCTGCGGGATTATAAGCTGCTAGATTTAAAATATTCTAATTGTTTTAAGTACGAGTTAAGTTGTTGCCGAAAGCACATATCATTGTAAATGAATAGGCGGCGTTCAATAGATCGAGTTTAAAAGAAAATTTCAAACAGAAATCGATGCAAACAAATGGGAACAAAGTTTCAGTTCAACGCGGTGGCGGTAATGGCTGATAAGTAGTTGGCGAGTTAAGGACGAGGTGGTAACGAGTTTAAAGTAATTAGTAAGGTAGGACTAAGTTAATTAATACCGTGTTCTTAGGTTAACGCCTAATCATGAACGTTTAAAGCAAGTATCGCGAATTTGACCACCACCACCTAAAACCCACAGCAAAAAGACATTAACTGGCTATTGTCTGAGCGGAACTTTTATCTATACGAAAACCTCACTGGACGTGTATCATAAATTTCATCGCAATCGGAAATTATTCTCCATGTTCAAATGAATATCTATGTATACCAATTTTCATGAGGATCGGTTGAACGGTAAACAAGTTTATTGCGATCCAGTTCATTACATACCACAGATACTTAACAGATGGCGTTGTTCTAAAAGTAACGATATTTTATATGGAAGTATGAATCACGCGCATGAAGTTTAATAGCGACTTAGAGTATGTACAACGTCCCGACATCTATCGTGGGGGCAGTGGCAGGCCCCGCCAGACATAACACCCGTCCGGTCTGCAGATCTTCCCTTTTCCGGTACTGCCACTCCTGCCACACTTCGACCCTACAGCTGGTGACGTAATTATAACGTCATCATGGGTCATCATAATCATCTCGCTATAAGTTCATGCGCTACACCGCCATCTAGTAGCCAGTTAAAGAAAAAATAATAAACTAAATGATGAAACTCCATGAAAAAAGTGCCCAAGTTTCATGGTGATCTGTTTAACGAATAATTAATTTGTTCAGTGGCAATAACCCTGTTTTTTTGCCAGTAGATCCCTGGTTCGAACCTGGTAAGGGCAACTTTGTGTGATGAGCACGAACTACCCGAGTCATAGACGTTTATCTATATATGTATTAGCGTTTATCCATATCAGTGGTCTATATCGTTGTTTAGTGCGCAAGACACGGGGAATCAATTCTAATTTGGGGCGAGATCAATGTATGAAAATCAATGATCAATATGCCCCTAATATATTATAATTATTATATTTATCAATGGTGTTGGAGTTTATCAGTCTCGAATACGTTATTCAATATTATTTATTTATTTAATTATTAGTACAAGACAATACAATGTACAATACATAGCCGCACAAAACCGAACGCTCCGTTTGACCGCGGGATCAGTTGAGTCTCAGCACTAACTATGCACCCTGATATACTGTCTTATAGGCAGCAAAACTAGCTAATACTTAGATAATACATACATACATACACTCACGCGTGGATATCGGCGTGAGTGTATGTATGGTTAAATAAATTTTAATGAAAAAATATAATACAAGATAGACGTTATCACATTCGTCCCTTGTGCAAATGAAGGAATACTCCTCGAAAGACATCATCACAGATGGTAAAACGTTTTTTCTTACTAATGAAGTGCGGCTAAAAGAACATGAATAAATCGTAAAGATGGAATTTACTTTCGCAAGTTGGACGGTATGCCTCTAATTGACATAGTGAACTGGTCTTCCACTCACGACATAGTTTACCAATAGTTCTTAATGTGTTTAGTTACTCTCGCAAATCAAATACCGAGTGTAGATAAAGTTTGTGAAGAAGTTGTAAGGCGATGTGGCGACACAACAAATTGAATTAGATTTGAGAACAGTTTTTATAGTCAATGCCCTTGGCATTGACTACTTAGAACTTTAGAGACTTTGTGGGATACTCCTTGATAATAACCAATATGGCTGAGCCATTTACATTTTCTTAACGAAGTTATAAACGCGTCGCAGTCATGTCTTTATTAGTGCACATGTAGACAACACACCAACTTGTGGCTTCATTAGCTACGAGTTACACTAATCTCTGCATGGTTTTATCCTTGAAAGGCTGGAAGCCATTTCTGAGGTAATTTTCAGCGTAGATACTGAATTCAGAATAAACCCATCACGTCAGATTTTGTGATATTTGAGGTTATGTACTTAAAAATGGCATCTCGGGACACTTGAGATCATGTACAAGCTCTACAATTTCTTTTAGCTTTATTTTAGTAATAGTATCATCTAGTACTACTCGTCTCCTTTGAAATCTATTTTAGAATGGTTGTCCTTGGAGATTTATGATCATTTTAAGAGGACGTGTTCAACAACGCTATGCCCTTCAACAAGAGCATAGCGTTATATATAGCGACACCAAAAATTAGTTCAGAAATGATTTCCAGCTTTTCCGAGAACAAGCATAATCATTTTTTGCAGACCTGTGTTATTATTAACATCGAGACTCAAAAACTGAATCTAGTATAAAATCCTCGCATTGAGCCTCAGAAATAACGGCTGTATAGAGATATTCCTACACTTGAAATATGATATAATATGTCACATCGTAAACTTACTAAAATAAGGCATCTAATTGCTGATCAAACAAAACACTGATTTAAGCTGTATTTTATGTAGATGGCACTTCCTACTGAGAGAATAATACAGGTACTAGTCAAATTCAGTTCATCTGAAGTACTCTCATCTAGTATGTTATAAGTTATCTGTAACATAGATAAAAATGTTACATTTACTGAAGGTCAAGAATATAAGTAAACTGTGATGAGAGAAACCTAACAAGTATTTCTATTTATAAGTTCATAATTCCTATTAGTAGTAGTCAATTTTTTCCATGTTATTCGATCTTCGACATCCACGGCTATGAGTCTACAGCTTTCAAATTTTAGTTATATCCAACCAGCGTTATTAGGGCGATTTGGATACGACTTTTATGTGAAACTTGCACTCACTAAAATTGCTGGGTGTCTTTCTGTTCAGCTCTGTTGCCCAGTTAGGAGGCCGCGAGAGCGTTGTAATGCCACGGTGCGGGCAAGCACTGCTCTGCCACAGACATCTCTGTTGCAGTGAAGTCTTTTTTGCTCTCGTCCTTCGTTTCTTGTGGGAGCGCACAATAAACAGCCTCCTTTCTCCATAAACATTTAGTGGTCGAGCGACGAGTTATCCTGTCCGTCACCCGCGGCCGACCTAGATGGCGGGCGACGCGACGCGTAATTCGAGGTCACACTTGGCGCAAGGGGTTAAGGTTGTAAACATCATCGCGTTCTACCTCTTTTGCTCCATGACTGTGTAGGGTCGCTATCTGAAGTAATTTTCTATAATCTGAAGTAATTTTCTATAAATTATATCATTTTACCGTATCATAAGCGATAATGACAATAATGACTGACCGCACAAAATAGAACAACGTACAGTAGTAGCACAAAAATAAGTTACAAAAATGTACCTATGCAGTGAGCATAAATTTGCACAGGTAAAATTTTCGTCGGTTATTGCTCAAACGTGAATGCGCCATTGTGGCGTCCGGCATTTGTACACCTGTCTACGTCAACGAAGAATGCCGATTACTTTTATGGTACTACTGTAATGTGGTTAACGTAAGGTCGATTGTGATTTACTGAAAACAGTTTGCAGTGTTATCAACGATCCATTAAAAGAATATTACCGACCGACTTTCATCTACATATGTATTTTATAAAAGCTGTATCTCTATTATTAATCGACATGCGACATATGTTTTCCCTTCGCGAGTCGCTTCGATTTAATTTATATGTCGACAGCGGAAAAAAAATTGACTAGGTGTTTTGGTGAGGAATACACTCCCCACCAATATATCAAATAAAAATAAATATTGAGAATCCTCAGCGACGTTGTGGTAATATTGTTTAGGGAGTTCTT
Organism: Thaumetopoea pityocampa; assembly: GCA_017165845.1. Lineage (NCBI taxonomy): Eukaryota > Metazoa > Arthropoda > Insecta > Lepidoptera > Notodontidae > Thaumetopoea > Thaumetopoea pityocampa. The sequence goes on along the minus strand of WUAW01011336.1, from coordinate 26,479 downwards.
CCTGATGAAATGAAAAATCTTGACTACATGGTAGCTACCGTTTATGTGAGATGACAGTACGGATGGTGGGTGACGTCTGGCATGACAACGTGTCCAAATATGTTACAATGTTTTGTATAGTAAGTAAAATGGAATTACACAGTATGCCACTACTCCGTATATAATTAAGACTCGTCTAGTCTGACTTTTGAATTTTGTGACGTAGTTTGATTGCGATTAAATTTTTCCGACTTAACTGGCACTATACATCAAAATCATCATATTAGCTTTTTACACATTCACTGTTAGGCCTAGGCCTCCTCTAAAGCGGCTATGAGTTGCCTACAGATGTAGGCAACTCATAGCATTAATAGATATTAATAGCCCAAGACCTTAATTAAATCATCAGTCTACTTAGTTACAGCTCAATTTTACTGTCCGGGGGCGCTGCTATAGTACTTTAGGACCTCCGACCTCCACCGGTTTTGTGAGCTATATGCCTTGCCCACTAACACTTCAGCTTTGCAATCATTTGAATAATATCTGTGACCTTGATGATAATTCATTCCGTTTCTTGCTTGAATTATCTTGAGCTTTCTTATGAGACACATAGGCAGTGGTCATTGTATTGGTTCTCTTAAGTTTCTTTAACGTCACTCAGTCATAATTTCTTTCCACCTTCGACATAATTCTTGATCATTAGTTGAATTGTATAGATTTTTTTATATATTTTCTTGTTTCCTATGGAAACGCTCAAATGATCTCAGGATGCAATTTCACAAAAAGTAATGCGGAAAGAGAGTAACACTCGGAAGTATGTATCGGCGGCACGGAAGCGCCGCATTGTGCGAGGTCAATGGAAATTTACATAACGTCCAACTGGCCAAATACAGAGCTCCTTTCTATGCGATTCCCAGCATACATTGATCTGTCTATTCGCCTAGTTTAATTGAAAACTATTTAAATAAATACAGTATAAGGCTCGCATAACCAGCCACGGAGATAGACAAAATACAAAACAAATATATTCACAAAAAGTGAAGTTCACCGACATGGGTCGTAGGATTAGAAATTTATATTGGTAATGGGATAGAAGTGGCAATGGGATCGGATTACATAGAACACGCAGAGTCAACACACCGACGGAGGAGGGTTTTGAAGACCATTACACACAGGCCGGAAAACGCAGTGTGAGGCTTACCTATAGAGCTGATCTAGGAAGAGGTTCATGAGTATACGTTGACGAATGTCGTGAACCAAATGCCGTTCATAATGGTAGGCTTATATCCTATAGAGAATTTAGGATTATGGCGAAATACGAAAAAGATTAAAAAGGTAGAAATATAAACATAGGATCACAGGAAAAATCTTAAGGATTCCCAACCAACTGTGGGGAATAATTGTGTATGTAGGACTATAACTCTACTTAGCCAATCGAGCTTAAATCCACCCCATAACAGAGTGGAGAACTATTGCGTTCCAACTAGAACCTGAATTGTCTTGTAATGTCAAATAAAGCGATCGAGGTTTTTAATGGGAGGTTTTCCACACAGAACAGAATAGAATACCATTTATTTTCACAGCAGTTAACACAATTTAGTAAAATATTATGTTCTAGTACATGAGGTATGTCGAAACACTATCTACTTATAAATTGAAGAATCGGTATTATTTCCAGTTTTAAACTTCTCGTAAAAGGTGTTTTACTATCATCATCATCATCTCCAGTACATTTTCGTCCCCCCCCCCCCCTCTACACGACACAACCCTCCTCTAAGCAGAAGAGAGATTAGGATGTAGTTTACCACGCTAGCCTAGTGCCGATTGGTAGACTTCACACACCCATGCGGGCATACAGGTTTTCTCACAAAGTTTTCCTTCTCCGTGGAGTAAATTAGTGTGTACAATGTACACCGTACCTGGTATAGAATTGAGATAGAACCCACGACCTTTCAGTCGCAATTTTTTTATATGTATGTATATTTTTTTTATATTCTCAACACAAATGTAATGTGAAAATAATTAGATAATTTCAACTATTGCTCTATTGACTTTTTGACATGTAATATATTATAGTGAACTTGCTCCAACTTAATACCTATTTATTACAATATAATATAATAACAATAATAACAGGCTACTGTAGTTATTCCTATCTTCAACCCACGCCAATAAATATTTACTGAAGAATCGTTATTTCAAACGACGCTGGAATTCATAAGGATTCTCGTTTTTTTTAAATAATACGAACAGACTAGCAATATTGAAATGTGAATATAAAATTATCTTTTTAAAAAGTTTTACCTAACTTACTGCATTACCCACAAAAACAAGGGTGTTTATTTTCTTTTACAATCTCTTGAATGGGAATACTGAACTCTATCTATCTATCTATACATATAATAAACATTAAGTGACAAGAAATTTGCACTTAAATATTTTTAGAAAATCGATGAAAGGGTAGGCAGAGTCGAGAAGACAAAATATTAGTTTTCAGAAATTTTGTCAGTCTATTTGTGATGGCTAATCTCTGAATGTTTATGGCGATTTTCATGAAAATGTATATAAACACAGGCTTCTCATATGGTAGCTTTTAAAGAATCATTGCCAACGAATTGCATATGACAAAGGTATCTTATCAAAAAGCACGTTAGGTACTGAGAATGTTAACTGACGAGCAAAAGAAAAAACGAGTCAACATTTCGAGGCTGAATTTCGAAAAGTTTTAAGCTGATAGGGAAAACTTTTTGATACATTTTGTGACCATGAATGAGACCTGAATCCACCATTTCCATCCCGAGACCAAACAACAACCCATGACTTGGAAACGAGCTTCCTCACCGATACCAAAGAAATTCAAACATTTAGGTTCCGCCGGCAAAGTTATGACGTCCGTTTTTGAGACGCTGAAGGAATTATGGTGGAATACTTGGAAAAGGGAGCCAATATCACGAGCTTTTATTACGTAGACCAAATAAAGAGATTGCAGCAGGCGATTAAGAAAAAAAAGATGCGGCAAGCTGCGAGCTGGAGTGCTGTTTCACCAACATAACGCACCGTCACACAAAGCTGCAGTTGCGATGGCTGCCATTCAAGAATCTGGATTTGAACTGCTTGAACACCCTCCCTATTCGCCAGATCTGTCTCCCAGTGACTTCCTTCTCAGCTCAAGAAACACCTCCGAGGCAAGAAATTTGAAAACAATGGCGAGATAATGGCCGCTGTTGAGGTGTTTTGATAAAATCAAGAGAAAGATTTTTTTTTTCTAAGGGAACTTTAGGTTTAGAAAAGAGATGGACTAAATGTATTGACTTGTTAGGAGACTGTGTAGAAAAATATAAAGCAATTTTAAACATTGTTTTATATTGATTTATATTGATTATCATTACTTTTGGATCACCGCTCGTGTATAGATTTATTGAGTAAAAATTGAAATATTGTAGAAATTAAGGGCAAAATTACCATTAAAAAGTCTAATAACTCTCAAATGGCGTGAGATGCTCTGAGCAACGTTTAGTAGGAAATAAAAATCAATTCATAAGTTTCGCAGCTAAACAGAAAAAAATATTATTTCAGTATTATAATGCCACTTCAGACGCTCAGTGATGGGACGGCTCGAACGAGGGCTATACGACTGATATCCACAAAATTACAGTACCCGCTAGAGATACTCAGACAAAGGTTACATAAAGCCTTAACGTTATAAAAAGTATAGTATCTTTGGCAAAAGGCTGAATTATTTCGTAGGCACGAAGTACTTCAGAGGCATATATAGCCATGAAAGAAATACTGCTAAGACATACTTGTGGTAATATCATTCAAATACGATTACTAAGATTATTATAATAAGGTTTAAAAGTATTTAAACTTAGAAAGGCTTCGCCATATTCTTTTCATGTTCGCCTTCATTTCGGTAAAAGCCGGCATTAATTAAGAGGGTTTTACGTTCATTTTTGTAAAAAGCTTTTAAAATGTAGTAATTTTATCTGCTTGAGGGAACCGTTATTGTTAAAACTCCAATTTCCTATATAAAACTTTTACCCGCGGCTTCGTTCGCGACCATTGAAAATATAATTATTTGAATTTTTTTATCCTTAACGAATAGTTTTTCGGCATAAAAGGTACCCTATGTATGCCCTTCTCTGTACCCTGACAATGTATGCATAAAATTTCATGATGATCGGTTGAGTAGTTAAGACATAAGGGAGTAACAAAGAAGCAAACTCACATTCGCATTTATAATTAATTAGGATTATAATATCATACATACATACAATTGCGCCTTTTTCCCTGGTTCTCCGACAGGGATCGAGCCCCGATCTCCCGCGTGACAAGCGGGGATACTGACCACTAAACTATCGAAAAATTGAGATAGGCAGAGACAGCTTCTTTCCGCTTGCTACTAGCAAGTGGAAAGAACTGTCTCTAGAGTTTCTAGAGTACATTTTCCTTCACCATTTTAAAGCGAATGATAATTCATTATTTAATTATTAATAGCAATGATAGCCCAGTGGTATGATCATGCACGCCAAGTCTTAGATTTTGCGTTGAATCCAGGGCACTCACCAAATTTAGCAGTTAAACCTAAACTATAGTTACAGTACATTATAGTACATTGGTGGTGTAGTGATACCAGACATGACTTGCGATCATAAGGTCATAGGTTCGATTCCGGTCCCGTACCACTAATATATTTCTAATTCATGTACAGTCTACACTGTAGATAACAATGTACTTAACAGAGAAAGAGACTTCGTGAGGAAACCTGCATGCCTGCATGGGTGTGTGGAGTCTACCAATCCGCACTAGGCCAGCGTGGTAGACTACGGCCTAATCCCTCTCTTAATTAGGGAAGGTCCGTGCCCCGGTAGTGGGGACGATTATAGACTGGGGATGATGCTAGTTACTAAGCATAGTTAGCCTAACCCCTCTCATTCTAAGAGGAGATGTATCCCTGCAGTAGGCTAACAGATGTGTTGATGAAGATGATGACAGTTACTTACACTGCTTTATCACTCCATGCGTGAACACTTTCATACATGTATATAAATGATACTACTCAAATGATAAAAACTGAAATGCTGAAAATCTATTTTTATACGTATTCCCATAAAAGAAAATAAACGTAATCATAGAAAGAGGGCCATTGTCGTAAAACAGACCGGGGGAATAATGACGAGCGGCGTACCCGGTCCCGGTGCGGCGCTGCTGGGGCGTACCCAGCCAAATAGGGTACAGGGGACATCACACTTTAGTCGATTCAGCAATAGCCCATCTTTGATTGATCCGGAATCCAGATAGGCCGTATCTTTATTATAGCGTACCAAAATTCGGTAAACTGGATAAATGATTAAATCCATCTGTCCGCTGTAATATCCTCTAAATGTGGATAATCATAATATTATGGAATTTAATTTTTATTTATTTATTTATTTTTTATTGTACACATAAAGATAAATACATTTGTAAATAGAGAAAAAAGATGTACAAGGGTGAGCTTAACTCAAGAATTGAGTTTTCTTCCAGCAAACCTTCGAGTGTAAAATATATTTGAGAATAGAAGGAGGATAGGACCTAGGGTATTAAGTACAGAAACATAACATATAAATACATATATACAAATACCGAATCACACTAAAATACATACATACATATAGCATTTTGAGAGAAAGTGGTCCGTAACTCTTCTTTGTTATTTTTAGAATTTAGTACCGGATTAAAATTGACAACCCAACGGTCGACTATAATTACCTGTGATATCAAAAACAAATGACGACATTACTGACGTTAGGCGAATCAAATTTAAAAGTTTGCTTGAAATTTCCCTGCGAGATAGGATCCGCAATGAGATAATTCGCAAGAGAACTAGAGTCGTCGTGTGGTTCAAAGGATTGCAAAGCTGAAGTGGCAGTCGGCGGGGCACATAGCTCGCAGGCCCAATGGGTGTTGGGGTCCTAGTGCTGGAGTGGCGACCCCGAACCGAAAAGCGTAATCCGAGTAGACCCCCGACTAAGTGGACCGATGAACTGGTGAATGTCGCGGGCAATCGGTGGATGAAGGCAGCTCATAGCCGCCCGCTCATTGTGACGATCATGTCCTATGTCCAGCGGTGGATGTCTGTGGACTGATATGATGATGATGATGAAGCGTAAAGTGTACACTGAGTACACTGAATGTCCCGACCAAACTACTTTCCGATAACTCAAACAAACTCCCCAAATTCATAACAACTGAACAATGTTCTCGGCGGAACGGACGAAGTGTTCAACTTCTCGAATCTTTCAATATTAGCTGGCGACGAAAATCCAATAACACGGAGCGGTAACGACGACCATTCACCTTTTTATTCTCAGAAGCACCTCCGACTCGACATCTGTCGCCAGTGCTTGCACTTACTATTTATTACTTATTTTCGTGGAAAAAAGAACAGGAATGATACTCTCGACAGTATGGCGTGACATTTTCTGCACAGGTCATTGGAGAGATCTTTAATTATGTAATTTTTATAGTTTTTAGTAGTTTATAGTTAACTACTGGTCTTGAATTGCTATACAAAAGCTCTCATTACACCGGGAAATAATCCCGCTGTATCTAACCATTAATTGATTGTGTGTTTGTATACTGAAACTTCTTACACAACTTGTTAAGGCGGATTTAATGCTTGAGACATTCTTTGCCAGTCTAAGTTTGTGTATTAATGAAATAACAAGATGCACAGAGAATGACAGACATTAATGTACAAGAAACAATTATAAGAATAAAATGTAGTTCTAATACTTATATACAAAACTGTCATCATTATCAGCTCGTGGATGTCCACTGCTGGACATAGGGGGGCCCCCCTTAAAAAGAGATTTGCCATAATCTCCACGCATAGCAGCAGTCTTGAAGATCCCAGTCGATTCTAATTTAATAATAGAATGTCGCTACTACCCATTAACCTGATACACCACTGAGCTGATTCTCTCAGCGTCCACAGGAAGAGTGCAGTGAAGTTATCCATCACATCGGCGTTACACAGCCACTCGAAGAAAAATAATTGTCTTCAACTAAAATAGTACACAAATACCTTCAAGCTGTAAAGTTAAACAGTTTTATGGATCGTCCACCGAGCCAAGTAAACGTATAACTTTTAGTCCACTCACAGCGCAATACCCAAGCCATTTCACGATAATGTTCTACTCAGCGGAGTCTGAAATTATTCTACAAAGGCGTAGAATGCATTTTTCTTTGGCGAACAGCAGTTTGCTCTTCTGAATATATTATCTTCCGTACATGAAAAGGGTTCAAAGCTGTTGGCTAACTCTCAGAAGTTTTTTTTTTTATTTCTATCAAGAGAAAGAGTCTTTTAAAAGTAAAGTTTGCTTTCTAGTGGTCTAATTGAATCTCCCTTGACACAACTACCGAGAAGTATATTTAATTCACTTATGAAGACAAGGAAGCCCTGCTTTGAAATCTAACTCACCTTTTAACTCTTAAAATATAGAAGATTGTCAATAAGCACCTACATATGATTTACGGATAAAGGAAATTTATTTATTTTGGTACGCACAACAGATCACAGTCAAAATTATCATTCCAAATTCTTAAATTATAAGATTCTAGACTATGAACCACAAAGACGCACACACATAGAAACAAGCTTAAACAGTTGGTTTATTAGAATACTACCCACTCAACGCATACAAACAGCGTCACTACCTACTCTATAGGGGACAGTGAGCGATACCGACCCCTAAAGAGTAATGGTAGAGCTGATTAGTAACGGGCACCATATTAAGCGTTTTACAGTATAAAATAAATTTAGAACATAGAATTGTCTGGCTGCTTCGCCATACGTATAAAGTAATATTTTACTCTAACAAAGTAGCAAATATTATTACATGGGGTTACTTTATTCAGAATACTTTACACTGTTTTTGAACGGTTAAGGATTCTATCGTGAACAATCTAGATAAATATAGGAGAATTTTTATTCATTCATTCGTAAATAGGTTTGTCCTCGCTATAACGCCTCAGGCCACTGCCCGGCCATCGACATGGCCAATTTAATGTCACCGACTCCTGAAGAATAAAATATGATAAAGGAAAAGAGGGTAACAATAACACAGGTCAAAAATAGTTCAAGCTGACGCGTTGAGGAGTGCGTTGCGGAGTCGTTAATGAAGCAAGTTTAATATAGTTGCTGTCTACAATGATTTCGTGCAAATATGTGCGTGTCAAATGTCATTGGGGCCATTTCTTAAATGGGTCATTTTGGTGTGTTTGTTACAGTGAAATCACTTGAATATATTAACATTAGCGACTATTGTTTGTGCGAAACGTGACTATCAGAATAAGACCTTTGAACTTGTTTGACATTGTCTCCACTACAGAGGCACAGACTTCCCCTGATCGGGAGGGGGATTTGGCCATAATCTACCACGCCAGAGTGTGGGTTGGCACCGCTGACGTAATAGTACGATTGGTTTTTACTTCTTACCTAAGAGTAATTCACAGATTTCAAAATCATGTGCGTATTAAGGATTTTTTAATTAATTATAGCTTCAAATGGTGAAGGAGAACATCGTGAGGAAACCTACATATCTAACAGATTTCCTCCACGGTGTGTGAGGTGCCTGCCCACCCGCATTAGACCAGCGTGATAACCTCGAGATCTACAATGGGACAGTGGATGGGTTCATAATGATGATGATGACGATAAGCGTAGTGTTGGTTATTCGGATTCTTAAAACTGTAAATCATAGGCTAAAATTACCAGCTTTAAGAATCCGAAAAAACAGCACTACTTAAATATAATATTAATCAACTCGTGCCATTAGTCCAGTCCAGAATGCACGTGCTGTAATCACGCAACCTGAACATATTAGAAGTGCCGATTGAATCAGAATGGCATTTTTGCATAGGGGCCATCGGCCTGGCACGCGCTGTCGTCACGCACCGGGCCACCGACCCCCGCTGACCTCCATGTGGAGAACACTGTCACGCGTCACTTAATTTGATGAGATGATAATACAAAATGTCATCCGATAACAGACGAAAGTTATACACGCGAAATTTTACTTTTTAAAAAGGTTGAGATGTGAGATCTGTAATTATGCCAAGAATATAACGGTAGTGTAGAATAATTCAGAAATCTTTATTGCAATGTTGTAAGAGTTAAAATAAAAAAAAAACTTCAGTTCGACAAGTACAATCTATCTAGATGACAATCAAACATTAGCAGCCTGTGAACCAGGACAGCTGGACTGACATCAACTAGTGGCTTGGGGGGAGATCAATATTTGAGCAAACAAAGCTAATGTCGATGCAAATGTCAAACTGTCATCATCATTATCAGCCTAAAGAAGTCCACTGCTGAATATGGGCCTCTATGAAAAGGGGGCATTTGGTATAATCTGCACGCTGGGCAACCGTCATGCAATCGCAGTCGATTTTAATGGAATAACAGGATTATCTTGCTGCGCATATCCTGATCATCATCCTGGTCCATACTTCAGCTGGTTCTCACAACATCCACCAGAAGAGATGCACTAATGTTATGCCGCGCAATGCAAATTGCAAATAATACAGTCACGTTATCAGCATTCACCGAGCAGCACCTATCACAATTTAAGCATAATTTCAGGACTAGAACCCAAAATGGTTTTTACAAGGTGCTGATAATGGCGATACAGGTCAAAAGATTACCGTTGCAAAAAACATCGGACCTTGTTAGCGACAGAACGGAACTGAAAATGCGGACATCTCATGGCCTAAATAGAATCGTGATATTATGAGTATAAAGCTCATAATTGTTAAATTACTTTGATATAGTAAATTCTTCAGCATACAGTGAACTGCTTAAGCCGACTGATTTATTAAGACGACATTATTCAAATGTGAGTGCTACGAATAAAATGGATGATGAACTAAGAGATATATTATCTATTCCATCTATCTATACTATTATAAAATTGTTAAATATCAAATTTTCAAAAATCAAAGATACTTACGCAACTTCTAACAAACCATCCAGATCGATTAATTAAGAGCTTTTGAAACCGAATCGGTCGATGTTTGTTTATTTGTTTGTTTATTCGAGCTTCACACGAAAACTAGCGTGTAGAATTTAGTTAAATGGTTACAGTTTTAAAGGTACTATTCCGACTTAAATAACGCAGCATGTTTCATCAAAATCGGTCCAGTAGAATTGGAGATACAGCTTGATCCCTGTTTTAGTAGCCGCCGCTAAGGAACGAGAGGTTAAGTAAAAGTGGTTAAAGGTTTTTTTTATATAAATCTATGATTTTGTCGGGATTTCCCATGTTGTGGAAAACCGACATTCACGCGGGCGGAGCCGTGGGCAAAAGCTAGTACTAATATAAAATTGCAGAACGTCATTGTCTGTACATTAAAGATATTTTAAGAAATTTAACTCAGATCGACTAATTACCGGCTTCTGAATCCAACGCTATCTTTTGTTTTCTCCGCGTTTGTTTGTTTGTTTGTTCGAGATACGAGGGAGGATCAGCGAACAGATTTTGGTCATACTATTGCAGTTTTAAAACTACCCCAACTAAAACTCTACACCATGTTTCATCAAAATTGGTCAAGTAGAACTGAAGATACAGCCTGACCTACGAATCAGTAGCCGCCATTATGCTACGAGAGCTCAAGTAAAAACGGTTCATGGACTTTTTTTTGTAAATCTATATTTATATCGGGATTTTCCATTTAGCGCAAAAACCGACTTTGATGCGGGAGGAGCCACGGGCAAAACCTTATTTAATAAAAAATAAAATTTTGTGTCTTAAATACAGTATTTTAACTCTTGAAAATTCTACTTTAGAGTAAAAATACATTTACCGTAATGGAGTTTCTATATAGAAGACAAATATTTAAAAAATATTTCATCTCATATGAACTGCGACATGTTAATGAGCGCCAGCGATGAATCTAATAAATATACCAAATTTCGTGAAACCTATTTCTTAAAGGGTATTTCTTATAGAGGTAGGTCTGCCTTGTCAAAAGGATAAGAATCAGCTGGTATTTAAGGATTTATTTGAACTAAATGTATGATTACTCATGTAAACTCAACGTATGAGATCGAGTCAGCAATGAGGAGATCCGTAAAAGAACCAAAATCGCTGACATAGCCCGTAGGATAAACAAGCTGAAGTGGCAATGGGCAGACCACATAGCGCGAAGATCGGATGGCCGATGAGGCAAAAAAGACGGCCACCTACGAGATGGACCAACCATCTGGTGAGGATCGCTGGGTCTCGTTGGATGCAGGTGGCTATGGACCGGTCGCGCTGGAATTCGATTGGAGAGGCCTATGTTCAGCAGTGGACAGCTATGGGCTGAAATGATGATGATGTATGATTGTGTAGCGATGATGTGCATTGGTGGTGTAGTGGTTTTAGACACGGCTTACGATCGAAGGGTCGTGGGTTCGAATCCCGGTCCCGTACCACTGAGTTATTATTTGTAATGCATGTACGGTCTACGTTGTAGACACCAATGTACTCAACGGAGAAGGAAAACTTCGTGAGGAAACCTGAATGCTCGCATGGGTGTGTGAAGTCTACCAACCCGCACTAGGCCAGCGCGGTAGACTACAGCCTAATCCTGATCAGGAGGGCCTGATCAGGGGAGGACCGTGCCCATGTAGTGGGGACGATATGGACTGGGGATGATGATGATGCTGTAATGATAGAATCACTGCATTTCTTCCCGTGGCTGCTGTGAGATGTAAATCAGTAAACCCCCCCTTTTTAAAGAGGAGGCTCATGTCTAGCAGTGGACTTCCACACGCTGATGATGATCATAATTTAAATTTAACAATAAAAAAACGGGAATGCAATTTGACTATGACATAGCCACACTATTTCATACCTCACTTATCTTTCAGACTTTCAGATATCCAAATGACGACTTTTGTGGGTACACTGAATTTATATTTTGACTGCACGGATAGCGCAGTGGTTTAAGTGGTCGCTTTTCCACTGCGCTGTCCAGTGTTGTGCATTCGATCCCCACACGGGACAACAACTTTGTGTAATCCACAAATTGTTGTTCTGAGTCTGGGTGTTCTGTGTTCCCGTTATTTGAATGTTTGTAAAGTCCCCGCGATGCAGGAATTAATCCTAATGCGGGAAGTGTCTTTTTAAATACAAAAAAAATTACTATAGAAACCATTGTTTCAAAAATATCGGAACGATCTGACCCATTCGTTTAAATATTTATAAGACATTAGATAAAGTTGGTCCGAACCGTAACAAGTCCACAAAATTAGTTAATTATGGACATACTTCAAATATCAACGCTAATTGTTTTAGGGTTGCTACCGTTCGGTTAGTCGGCGATAATTATCGATAAACTATTCAACACGTTATTCGGTCAAGTTTTCGACGCCATTGTGTAAATTGTCATTTGAATATTATTATTCTTACATTTACTGCGATTAAAGGCAATCAGTATATGAGTAATATCGTCATGATTAATATATCAATTATTTAACATAGCTAGATTCAATGGAAGTAATAGACCAACTTAGCCTGTTATTTCACCCGACCCGAAATTCAAAATATAATCATAAAATGTTTAATTATCGAATGAAGAAAATTTTTGTTAAACTAACGAACGAAGAATAATATATTAAATATCGGAATCACCACAATAATTTATATGTATGTATGTAATGGTATTTTATATATTTATCTTAGTTGTATAATCATCTACTACAGATTACATTGGCTGCTGCATCTATTTCATCTCCGCACCACCCGAAGGTTGACTGGTAAAAAGTGCCCGCGTCATAAGTCCGCCTTTACATACATATATAATGTATGAAGTGTAAATAAATAACGAATGGGGAATAAAGTATTAAAAAATAAAATATGAAATTTAATAAAAGTTTATAACTTACTATCAACAGGTCGTGGGTTTAATCCCGGTCCCGTACCACTGAATTATTTCTAATTCATGTACGATCTGGTCTACATTGCAGATATCAATGTACTCAATGGAGAAGGAAAACTTCGTGAGGAAACTTGCATGCCCGCATGGGTGCGTGTGAAGACTATTAACCCACACTAGGCCAGCGCGGTAGACTACGGCCTAAACCCCTAATAATACCCCTAATATGGATTGGGAATGATGAAAAGTTTATAAAAGAAACAGTTCATAGTACAGACGTTCTCGAACGGAATGACGTATGAAACACACCTCAGAGTTTTTCATAAGTTATTACGAAACATAGCTCATGTTATGTACTGTTATTTCTATTAAATTCTTCAAATATTAGTATCTGTCAGATGAAAGGCCACCTTGCTTCTTAAGATAATATCGAGGCTAATCATTAAAAAATATATATCTCGCAAAAAATATAGTACCTATCTAATATATACAAACTGAGGGTAGTCTAAATAAATTACAAAGAAAAAAGTACCCGACGTTACGATAAAAACGGTTTGGCAACCAGTGGTGTAATCGGTAATCTACTTAGCCCTCTCGTCAACGCGACGGAACGGGAGGAAGGGGACCAGTCCGACACCGATTCTATTTTAAATCGATCCATTTTCGTGCTGTGTAAGATTTCAACTTCTAGAGTGAGCAAAAATCAGCGATTTTGTATAATTTGGAATCGATTCAGGCGAAACCGAAGTTGTTCATTCAAACGGTCGCTTACGTATTATATCCGTTATTTCCAAGCTTTTATATGTACATATATTTCCAAACTGCTTTTACTTCTTCAAAGATTCTGTGTTAATCCAACTCTTCCCAAAGGCACGGTAAGAATACGCGAGATAAGCCAAGTAATGGGCGGTAGCGGCATTCTTCAGGTCTCGTTTACTTGCGACGTTCAAGAAGCGTACCAAAGGTCAAAGACTATGCGTGCTCAAGGTTACGTACATTCACTTCAACAAGCTGTTTATGTCGTATATATTTTTTAACCTGCTATACTTGTGTTTGCTCGACGCATCTAATCATTATACACAAAAATCAATCTCCTAAAGAAAAGTCAACTGGCACCCGACCAAAAACCGCCCCTGGCATACTAACTAAAATGGGTCAAGACCACTCCGATGTCCTTTGAACATTCTGAATATTATAGTATACTAGCTTTTGCCCGCGGCTCCGCCCGCGTGAATGTCGGTTTTCTACTACATGGGAAATCCTGAATCAATCATATAGATTTATATGAGAAGCCAGAGAACCCTTTTGAATTGAGCTCTCGTACCTTCTAGAAACAAGCTACTAAAACAGGGATCAAGCTGTATCTTCAATTTTACTAGACCGACTTTGATGAAACATACCGAATTATTTAAACCGAAATAATACCTTTACGACTGTAATAGTTTAACCAAAATCTACCTGCTGGTTTTTGCGTGAAGCTCGAACAAACAAACAAACATCGACAGATTTGGTTTCAGAAGCCCTTAAGTCGATCTGAGTAATCTGTTTTTAAATATCTTTAAAAATTTGACATTTAACAATTTTATAAGAGTATAGATATCAATTAGCTTAAAAAATAAATACGAAGTGTTGCTAGAGATTTATGTGATAATTCTGATAATTTTAAAGAATAAAATAGGCCAGCGAAATGAAGACGAACTGTAGATAGAAGAGATAGTGATGAAGGAGATTCACAGTGCTTTTCACATGCGGCGGCGCTCCAAGTAGCGGTGCGCCCCGCGCGGCGGCGCAGCACCAAAACATACTTTCTCGCCAATGCGTGGATGTCCACAAAAAATTGGGAACTAAACGAAACAAAATTTTAAAATTTACAGAAAAAAATATTGACCATCTGTTGATGGATGGCGCATGACAAGCGTGACCCAGCGGTGGGTCACGCCGGCGTCGACGTGTTAATACAATCGAATTAAGATTTAAAATCGGCGAGTGGCCTAGATGACTCTAGGTTAAGGTTATTTTCTAGGTTCTAAGGTTATTTTCTATCTAAATAATTAATTTCGAATATAAAAAAAAAATAAAAAAACAATTATTTTGATAATTAACTGTATAGGAACCCTGGTAATTCTTCTTCTACTTCAGACTTCAGAAACACAGGTTTTGCAAACCTAGCTCCGAAGTCGAAGACCACATGTTTTTGTTATTACTATTTGTCGTTAGAAGAGCTGGTTGCGGTGGGGAAGACAGAGAGGAAAGGACCGCGGGGTCGTTCACCTACCCGCTGACCAGTATGGGATTCAACATACCAGCTATCCTAAGATAAGCCGAAGACAGAGTCGTGCGGAGGAAGCCGGAGAACGTTGCTCTCAAAGCATTTCAGGACGACCTTCAGCCAAGAAGCGCACGTAAAGTTTTAATATGTTAAAGAAGAATTATTTGTATATTGGTACACAATAAAGGAGTATTAGTACATTAGTGGTCCAGTGGTGCCAGACACGGTTTACGTACAAAAAGTCGTGGGTTCAATCCCGGTCCCGTACCACTGAGTTATTTCTAATAATTATAGGGTCCACATTGTAGACATCAATCTACTTAACGGAGGAGGAAATCTTCGTGAGGGAACCTGCATGCCCGTATGAAGTCTACCAACCCGCACGAGGCCAGCGTGGTCGACTAGGGCCCAATCCCCCTCCTGATCAAGGGAGGTCCGTGTCCCTGTAGTGGGGACGAATATGGACTGGAGATGATGATGATTAATATGTTAAATATTGGTTTCCATACTTAGCAAGGGCACCGCACCCACCAGTTAAATGTAACTAAATACAGACCTATAGAGAATGGCTTAGAGGTAAAGTTTGCTTTTACATATTATGTACCAAATTTAAGTTTATAAAAATATAAGAGGGATTATATTTTTAGTATATTGTATAATTTCAAATAAATATACATAGTACAACCTAGCTATGAATGCTATCCATCCAAACGTTGTCTGTAAGAGATCACGATAAGACCACCCAATGTACACTTTCTGGTTCTTGTTTTTTTTGTGTAATTTTTTATATTGGTGTGCAATAAATAGTACTCTATTCTAATCTATTTATGGTTTAAAATTGGACAGTTAACACGCTCTCGCTAATAAACGTGCATACAGCTGGAGGTGGTGTGTTCAGTCCAGTTCCGGTGCTGGCAGGCCGTGTTACGGCGCGCGGCCCGGGCAAAGGCTTCGGGAACCACACGCTCGCTGCAGTGGCGGCGCTGTGACGTCACGACGCGATCAATGGAACTGACGTCGTACCGTAGCAGTACACCCTGCCCCCGCCGCGGTCCGACACCCCGCCGGCCCGGGCGCAACCCCCGCACTCACTACGGACCACGACAGGAACGTATTACAATATATAGTTAATTAATTTTATTGATAGTGAGCATCGCAAAGTTGACACCACGTTTGAAATTTTAATGGAAGTTTATTTTAAACTCGCAGTGATCGATTATTCTACTCATTTATTCAAAGATACATACATACACTCACGCCGGTATCCCATAAGTATAGGCAGAGACCACAGTTTGCCATATACTACTATTCTGACACACCTCTCTCGCCTCATCCACATCCATACATCTCACACACTTTCGTCGATTAAGGGTGCTACGAACTTGGCCTTTTTGGAACAAGTTGTTGATATGGTTAA
>WUAW01011333.1:3127-15995 GCA_017165845.1 Thaumetopoea pityocampa | reverse complement strand
TTTTTTATTCCTACGGCTATATTGACAGTTGCAGATGCAAGATGTTAAGCAATATTCTTTAATGCTGATAATTACGTAAGAAGCTACTGTAAGAAACAATTTAAAAAAAAAGTTAAGGGACTAACGACTCTGTTGCTCGTTTCACAACGAATACCTTTGACGAACGCACCCAATATCAATAAATGTCCTAATGTCAGCATATTACAACTTACCCTTGCCTGATATACGGAGACGGGCGAATAAAGGTGGTTAGCCAATGCCTCTTCAAACGGCGGGCCCTGTCCAGTCAGCACGTCTGATATTTTGGCGATTTGGGGCGCCCGGGCTCCGAAGATTGACTGCGGAAATACAGGCTATGTTAATTACAAAGGGTCGTGATTTATTTGAATGGAATAATAAATTTTTTTGGTGAAGGTATTTTGTGATGATTGAAGGGACTTTATTTTAATAGGCCTTTCTATTTATGATGGTTACAAGGGTAAAGCTTAATTACCAGTAAGATGTTACTTGCAATATATCTACATATTTTGCTTTTATCTACATATTATGTGCTTTTGCTGTCATTCGGCAATGAGAGGGGTAACTCATTCTCCGATTAGCTGCAAGTCCAAGAAGAAAACAAACACATCGTCTAACCAGACGAAGAAGGAGAGAATTAATAGTTCTCCTAGGAGAAGAGGACTGGTCCAAGGCCTGCCTAAGCTGTGGCAGAATGCTCAGGTAATCACACGCCTTCGACAAAAGCAGATCACCCGGAGGTTTTAGTAGGTGCAAGCATCATATAACCTCCCTGAGGTATGCGGTAGGCATTTCCCCCTCGAGAACAAGAAAAGTGACAACATATTTTAATTAAAATTTCCAAACTAGATGGAGCATAATCACTTTATAGTACTGATGATAATAACGATGGTTTAAAATCTTTTTTTTTGTTTTATCGATTTAAGCAGATAGTTGTAGATTACTTCGTGGAAATTACGTTCATCTACCCGTCATTGTAACTTACAATGAAATACAAGAGTAAGCGAGGGTAGATGAACAATCCGCCAGTGGTTCAAAATGTCTACAATAGTATACTTTCTAATTTGATTCNGTTTTTTTTGTTTTATCGATTTAAGCAGATAGTTGTAGATTACTTCGTGGAAATTACGTTCATCTACCCGTCATTGTAACTTACAATGAAATACAAGATTAAGCGAGGGTAGATGAACAATCCGCCAGTGGTTCAAAATGTCTACAATAGTATACTTTCTAATTTGATTCACCTTGTGACCACAGTTCCACAACCCAATTGAAACGTAAATGAGATAAAAAGCATTAAATACAATATTATCGCGACAAGTCTCACGTGTAATCGATTTTGCAAAGTAAGGTAGTGCAGCAACGGTTATTATTTTGCTGATTACTTGTATATTGCTTGGGTTGAAATTGACGAAGTTTAATTTTCACTATTCTAGATTATTGTACCAAAGTCGCCGATGTGGCTCGAAAGATTGCAAAGCTGAAGTGGCAGTGGACGAGGCACATAGTTCGCATAACGGATGGACGTTGGGTCCTAAAGCGCTGGAGTGGTGACCCCCAACCGGCAGGTCAACCCCAGACCATGTGGACTGATGACCTAATGAAGGTCGCGGGGAATCGGAGGATGTAGGCAACTCATAGTTGCTCGATGTGCCAATCACTAGATGAAATTCATATCCAGCAGTGCACGTCTATGAGATTCTTTCTACTGAAGAACCAATTTCCGAAAAAACCTTGCTGCA
This sequence comes from Thaumetopoea pityocampa, assembly GCA_017165845.1. Classification (NCBI taxonomy): domain Eukaryota; kingdom Metazoa; phylum Arthropoda; class Insecta; order Lepidoptera; family Notodontidae; genus Thaumetopoea; species Thaumetopoea pityocampa. Next base: position 14,235 of record WUAW01011333.1, on the reverse strand, counting down.
CTATTCTTCAACGGCTTTCATAGAGAGACCAGCGCGACTTGTTAATAGTGCATTCCCGGTTCTGTCATCCGTATAGCAAAGAATATGGCGAGTATCCATTATATAATTGATACGCTAGATGAGTAGCATTGGAGACGGCACACAGCACTGGGTAAGCCAGCGTTGATGGGCATACGTACAAATGTAGACCGTCCACTACGATTTTCTTGCTCTGCTTATGTAATGAAACATTTTTTTGGGTTAGTAACATCTATCAGCGCTATCACGGATACATTATTTGATATGTCGGCTTGCGGATATGTGCTCTGTGGCGCGATAGATGAAGCTATATTTTTTAAATGTTTATAACATCGTCTCAAGACTTGGCAGTATAGCTTGGATCCCTCGCTTGGCCGAATGAACTTGAACTACAAATAAAAATCGGGGTCTGTGGCAGATGACAGGGAAATTTGATGAAGAATTTTCCAAGCTAGATAACCATTTAATAGTCTCTCAAGGAGTAGATAAGTTGTTTTGAAAGTATTGCTTTTTACCAAACCTGATCAGAGGCCTCGTGTGTTATTCATTGTACGATTACTCTGAAATATATTTTGAGGTATATAAATGTACATAGATGGGGCCTTTAATAGTTATGCAACTGTTTAATTTTAGTCCGTATAATTGGGAGCGTGTTAAATAATTGAACAAGCCAAATGTTCGATGCTGTACCGTCCCTATTTTGTGGTGAACTATCGCATCTGTCAGTATTTTAATACTAATTTAGGCAACCAATTAACTGTAACAGACTTTTGTGTCGTATCAATTAATATTTTACATAAATTAACTATAATTACTTTGGTGGTACAAGTCCTAATCACGATCCACGATCGAATAGGTTGCGGGTTCAATCCCTGTATCGTACTACTGAGTTAAATAACCTAGTATACATGAGTTTGAAATCAAACTCGTGTACAATCTACATACATTGCAGACACTAATATATTCAATGGAAAAGGAAAACTTCGTGAGGAAACTTACATACACGTATGGGTGTGTAAAGTCTATCAAACCGCACTAGACCAGTGTGGTAGTATTCTACGAAATAGCCTATTGGCCATATTTGGCCTATTGGCCCTGCTTTGAGGGGAGGTTTGTGCTCTATTAGTGGGTATGGACCGGGGACCATACAAATTAACTAGTTGTACTTACGGTAACTAGTTGTACCTACGTTAACCGTACATTATTTCAAAGATGTGTTATAACACATAGACTATAGTCTATGGTGGTAATTCTGTGGTAACAGAATTTAACTAAATTTAGTCTCTCCCTATCTTTTCCTAATGTCAAACATCAAAACGAAATAGCTACAATTTTGGTGCTATCAGTTTCCTTTAGACGCGTCAATATTAAAAGATTTAGACGCGATCTTGTAACATACGGACTGAAGATACGCAAATACGCAACATTTATTTGAACCGTTTAACAGAAATGTAGGTTGGTACTCGCTATAAATGTGTGCTATCTCATTTTGGTGTTTGACATTAGAAAAAGATAGGGAGATACTAAATTTATTTAAGTTCTGTTACAACAGAATCAGCACCTATATCATTGTCGGACGCTTTAACTATTCTCAGGTATTAAACTGATCGATTTGCTGTTTCGTTGATAAACGAAAAAAGGAATAACCAACAAACATATTGTAATAATTCTAAAGAGATGATTTGAGATAAGAGTGCATTGGTGGTGTGGTGGTTTTACACACGGCTTACGATCGAAGGGTCGTGGGTTCGAATCCCGATCCCGTACCACTGAGTTATTATTTGTAATTCATGTACGGTCTACATTGTAGACACCAATGCACTTAACGGAGAAGGTAAACTTTGTGAGGAAATGTGCATGCCCGCATGGGTGTGTGAACTCTACCAACCCGCACTAGGTCAGCGCGGTAGACTACGACCTAATCCCCCTCCTGATCAGGGGAAGTCCGTGCCCTTGTAGTGGGGACGATATGGACTGGGATGATGACGATATGAATGGGACGATATGATAATGATAATGATGAAAGAGTTAATTTATAGTGGAGATTCACAAATTTAACTTCCAGGGTGGCGTGATAAAATTGTAGCTAGATGACTTTATACAACTTACAGTAATGTTTAATAAGTTAAAAAAATAAATAAAAGCATTGAGCCCCGCATATTCGAGAGAGCCTGCCCCGATAGAGGAACTTATATGTGACAGAGGGGTTTATTTATGTAATATTTATGGTAACACTACCCCATAGAATACACCGATACAAAAGTGGAGTACAGATATCGCCGGAATATTTGAATAAATTTACATATACTGGACCTGCTCCGAAAGAATCTTTAATTTTTTTTAAATCGGGCCAGCATCCTAATACATTTTTGCTGTCATACAAATGTGCGGGCAGAAAAATGTAATTATGATAATCGATTGCTAACATGCTATTTTTATTTTTTTATTTTTAACCATTTCCATCGAATCAAATCAAAAAGTGTTTAATTCCACATTCGAAAAAAATGGGTCTTCTTCTTCTATTTTTTTCATAGTGGCAATCGGCTGCAAATTCGCGCCATTTTTACCAGTGTCGAGTGTATATATTTTTGAAGTTATATAATATTGTTCAAGTTAACAATAAAATATCGGTTTATCACATTTTATTGTTTTTTAAAACTTTTGAGGCCAATCCGACGAATACCATTTTGACCTGGCAAATACCGCAGGTCTATTGCCTTAATAAAATACGGTCACTTTGCAACGTTAATCACAGTTTTATTCAAACGTTTCAATATTGTTCACAATTAAAGGTCAGGGAGTCCTTGCTCTTTTAGTCTGTCCGGCAAATAGACTTAAGTATACGTGTAAGCGACCCCGGCCTCCCGAGCCACTACTGTCTCTTCTTACAGCTTCTGAGATAATAGTATCTTATATTCCTTTTCTTAAATTCCATATTCCTTGCTCAATAAGGTGTATTCCTACCACATCCTCTTTTCCTTCCTGTCCACCAAGCTGTGGGAACGCAATGAGGAACTTTAACACTTTTGAACCTAATAAAATGGCGCCGTCATGGTTCGCCACCCGACACGCCTCGTTGCCCGCGGGGGTGAAATGTTGGCTGCGGATAGCCACTTTGCTACATTAAACGATCGTAGCAAATGAAAAGAAGTGGTCTCTTTTTATTCCAATGGGAAAGACGCGTGACTGTATGTATGTAACGTATGTAGTATGTAGTGTAGTCTCTGACTACCCTTATGGGATATCGGCGTGACGGCGAGAACCACGCAGAATTTTCATACGGTGCGTTGTGAAAAATAATGCTACTTCAAGTACGGAACACATATATAGGTGCCCAGTGGAGGAAAGAGATCAATTAATCACCAAGAGAAAGAAAGAGAAACAAAAATAAAATTTATTATTGATGGCGGTCGAAGTTAATCATTTAAAATCAAAATTCTATTGTGGCCAATTTGATCTCATAATGCATTGAAGTAAAGTTGTCTTTGAGTGTACATAACCGCATGATGCATCGGTTGAAAGTACGGTGAAAAAGGACCCGCAGAGAAAGGGTTAACAGTGAAATAATACAATTATACAATTAATTTCAACATGTTATCTAGTACTCTATTGATAGTAAAGATTTAATGGCGCCGACGAAATTAAAATTAACTGCCCAAGCTATTATTGAAAATCTCCTACTCGAGAAGTCCAGGAATACGCCATCATCCTTAGTCCATATTCGTTTCCATTACAGGGGCATGGATTTTCCCTTACCAGGAGAGTGATTAGGCCATAGTCTACCTCACTGACCTTATGCAGATTGATAGACTTCACACACCCATGCGGGCCTGCATGTTTCCTCACGAAGTTTTCCTTCTCCGTTGAGTACATTAGTGTCTACAATATAAAGCGTACATGAATTAGAAATAACTCTTCCAAATTGTGCTCTCTGGATGACGTAATAAGTGTAATTTACTAATAAAACGTAAAATTTTTATCCGACTGCGCCAGATGGAGGGTTATGTTTATCGAGTGTATGTATGTATGTATATTTCGTTGGCACGCTCTGTAGTCTAAATGGGTTGATAGATTTTAACTTGAGAGGCATCGTTAGATTCGTCTTAATTTTGAGAGTGACTCTGGGTATATCAAAATTATAACAAATTAAAATAGCCGACTTTTAGCGGCAAATTATAAATGAAGTCGGGTGTCAAAATAAAGAGTTTTATAAGTGGCTTATAAACATATATAAAACTTATATGTTTAAATGTAATTTGGAATGAGAAATGCTGAAATTAAATTTAAAAAAATTAAAATGAAGCGAGCGATTAAATTTATAGCGAGTACCGACCTACGTTTCTGTCAAACGGTTCAAAAAAAATGTTGCGGTCTTGCGTATCTTTAGTCCATATGTTCCGAGATCGCGTCTAAATATTTTAATTTTAACGTTTCTAAACGAAACTGATAGGAACAAATTTGGCGTTTGAGATTAGAAAAAGATAGGGAGGGACTAAATTTAGTTAAATTCTGTTACAACAGAATCGGCACCACTGTCAACTATGACCATTCAAAACAAAAAAAAAATACTTCAACTTATTTCTATCTTTTCAGTTCATTTATTAGGTAAGTTTGAAAATTTTAAGCTTACAATTTTTCATGCGGTTAGGTTTTTCGACATTTTTCGATAATGTTTTTTGATTTTTTGAATTTGTCCAGTGAACGCAAATAAAACATAGAGTTGGCTTTATTATACCAGTGAAATGTTAAGTTTTACATAGAATGAAACTAACCTAAATAAAAATTAACACTTTTTTGAAAAGCCAAGTGAATGTGTTTCGTCAGATATCTCACCGAAATATAAGTTAATCCTCATTTTACTAAAAAGTTACACTTTTAAATGTTCATTACCCCTTTTAAAGACGCGCCATTTCCTTGAAAATTTCAAATGTGTCAGATGAATTTGACAATATTGTTGTTTTGTTTTTCAATTTTTTTTTGTTGAGAATTGATGGCCTGGTTGCTAAGTTTTTTTAAGCCAGTTTCGTTCGTAGCATGTGTTGTTTATTAATAAATGCGGAAAAAATTGTTCATCTCGTGGAACTTGTAGATACACTATACCTGTCATCAATACTTCAGAGATGAATACAATTATCCTATACACCAGACTGTACCAGCAGTACTTGAATAGTCTACCTCATGATACCATAAGCTAAGCAGTTGTCAATTAATAGTCCTTTGATTTAGTCGATTGCGTGATCTTCCGCCATAATTGTATTTATTAACGCTTTCAGCAAGTACGGAGGGTGATTTTGCGGGACTGCTGACGTGATGCTCGTTACGAGACCAGCTTAATAACGCTGACGGAGCCAAGGGGAGGACTTCGTTACACAATACGAACACCGTCGTTATTATTATAGAGAGAGGTATATTATATATGTATATACCTCTTTCTATCACAATAACGACGGTGTATGGGTACATGTATGGTATGGGATATGGTTTTATACCCCATATTAATACGATAATAACATAATAATGCAAATATTTCACATTTAAAGAACCATCCGAGTTATAAGTTCATTTAACATCATCGTCATATCAGCCCACAGACGTCCACCGCTGGACATAGGCCTTCTCCAATGACCGCCACACCGAGCGGCTATGAGCCGCCTGTATTCACCCATTGCCCGCGATTTTAACCGGGTCATCGGTCCACCTAGTCGGAGTGACCCGCACTTCGTTTTCCGATTCAGGGTCGGCACCCCAGCACTAATCAGGACCCCGACTTCCTCCGTTCTGCGAGCTATGTGCCCCGTCCACTGCCATTTCAGTTTAGCAATCCTTTGAGCCACGTCGGCGATTCTAGTTCTCCTGCGGTTTATCTTATCAGTATCCTCTCTCGCAGGGAAATTCCGGGCATAGCTCTTTCCATTGCTCGTTGCGTGACCTTGAGCTTTCGTAAGCATTAGAGGACGAGTTTTCAAAAAAAATCCCAGTCTTTAACTCCATAATAATGCAAAATTTTCTACAGCGCAAGTTTAGGTTGCATAATGTTTACCAATCAGAGTGTTTACAATGTTTATTTATTATCTACTTAATAAAACTATGGGTAAACATTTCATAGCCCGTGTAATATTATAAACCTTCCGTACTAATATTATAAATGTGAAAATGTTGTACGTGTCTTTGAATATTTGTAACTCAATCACGTATAAGCCGTCGAAATTGTCACTTTATTGGAACACTAGTTGAAACTTGCAGCTTCGCTTGCAGCAACTTTGAGATGATAATGATGAATATTTATACTTTATATTCGACCTTGTTGTCATATCTACCTTTCTGCCAGTCTTCAAAACAGTTGGCTAAACATTTGCTCAAACCATGAACAAATGAACAAACGCCCATATAAAAAGACAGACAAACATACCGATAATCAGATAGACAAACAAACAAACTGTCACTTTAGTGCTGTATTGCTGTGGAAGGGGAATATATAAGGAAATATACAAGATATAGGATACTACATACATACACTCACGACGGTATCCTATAAAGGTAGGTAGAGATCACAGTGCGACACATACTACGATCCTTTAACCTTTTAATACACTTTAGTCGACTAAGAATGCTAAGAACTTGATCATTTTAAACAATTTATAAGACATTCTTTATTGAAATATCATGTGAGCAAATACTTGGACAACGACTAGTATTATACCTCTATAAGGAAAACGTGAATTCATCGCATCGCCTTAATCACTCGCGCGCTGAGTGACTAGGTCGTGATGAAAGCATCGACGACCCGACTCCAGATTTCGTCTCTCATCATCCCGACTCCAGATTTCGTCTCTCATCATCCCGACTCCAGATTTCGTCTCCGCACTTTATTCTATCGGAATTTATTTCGCTTTTTTAACTACGCGAAAGTAATGCGGTTTAAGCATTAAGCCGGGTTGTGTCGAGTTCCCTTTTTATATTACCGAATCGTGAAATAATTATACATAGGCTAGGACAGGGTTAATACACAGTACAGGAGGCTTTTTTTATAAGGGGTTTTACCCACAGCTCTGCCCGCATGAGTGTACCATTGCACCAGGAACCATTTTTACTTGATCTCTACTGAAACGGAGATCAGGATTTATCTACAGTTCTACTAGACCGATTTTGATGAAACATACTGCAATATTTAATTTGAATTAGTATTTTTAAAAGTGCAACAGTGCGACCAAAATTTAGTGGCTGATTTTTGCCCGAAGCTCGAACAAACAAACAAACAAACAGCCTCGAAGATAAAAGAAAGAGGGTTTCGGCTTCAGAAGCCTTAATTAGTCGATTTGAGTCATATTTTTGAAATATCTTTAATGTATGTGACATTTTTAAGACGAAGCTTTTATCCGCGGCTCCGCCCGAGTGAATGTCGATTTTTCGCTACATGGGAAATCCGGAAACAATTACAGATTAACTCAAACAGGGATCAAGCTCTATCTTGAATTCTATTCGACCGATTTTAATGAAACATACGCAGTATTTAAGTCGGAATAGTACCTTTAAGACTGTAATAGTTTTATTAAAATTTATCCGCTGGTTTTCGCGTGGAGTTCGAACAAACAAACACACATCGACGAATTTGGTGTCAGATGCCTTTAATTAGTCGATCTGCGAAGTTACTTTTTTTTTCAAATATCTTTGTTTACAAAATTTGCCTATTAACAAATTTATATAATAGTATAGACAATAATAGTAAATAATATAGTATAAATAGTATAGTATAATAGTATAGATATAATCACTGCAACAAAAGAGCGTGCAGCCATCTGATAATGGCTGGTAATGAGTTGCATTACCAGCCATTATCAGATTGAATCATTACCTAATGTCTCTAGTACCGCGTACTCCAAGTTTTCCAAGCGTGGAGATTATGGCAAATGATCCTACATTTGATAATAATCGTTTACGTCCAGCACGATATTTCATCAGACTGGTAATGAAAAAAAAAATAATGATTACTCTCTACATCTAAATCCTCCCCGCGGAGACCGAGGATCCTTTTAAGGAAGCCCCCGCCATATTTCAAACGAAATTGCGAATATCGTACCACACATTAATCGCATTCCTCGCAAGCGGTATGAAATTCCCTTTGAAGCTTAAAAGTAATTTATTATTTTGTGAATAAGAAATGTCAATTCGGTTACTTTGGCATTGTAACGTGAACTGTACAAAGTGACTGTGGAACCATAAAATACATATTTTCTCCCGCGCTCCCCTCCCATCTGTCTAAGTGGAAAGTCACTTTTACGCAATTCGCGCACAAATCACGGAGCGAGGAAATAAGGAAGAATATTCATAGTCCTGACGATTATTATAATTTTACATATAATTTTTGAACAAATTAAATGATACATATACATGTGATTAATTACATATCGTTCATCCAATAGAACAATGATGTAATTACATTTTTGCAATTTATCAGAAGGAGCGTTTCAGTTTAAAATTGAATTATACCCATTTTGTAAATCATATCAATTATCATGATTTTTCGTAATTTATTTATAGATTATTATTAATAATTTGAGCATTCTCGAAAAAAAATCCACATTAAACAACAAATCACCCAAATTAAACACAAAATAAAATTTTAACTTTTTTGCAATTACGTAATTGTTCTATTGGATGAGCAATATGATAAAAACAAGTTTAATAATAGTAATCTGCATAGTGTTGACAGATTTGATTTCTAAGACAAATGATATATGTATATGACAAATGATATATATACCATAGCCATAGCCATAATGCACACTATCTATAGCACAAAACTTGTAGGATGCGGCTTGTCTATACTCCTGCACTATAAATACGTCACGAAATGAGTCTGCAACGCGTCGGGCAAAAAGATTTCCCGTAGCTAAATAAAAAGTCGCCTACTTAATACGTATGGCAGATGTAGCGCTTTAAGCGCTGCCCTGCCCTCGCTCGGCCCGATAAGGACCTCACACAAATTTCATTCATTAGGCCATTGTGCATACCAACGACCGTTCACATTCGCTCTTCTGAAACTTACAAAGTTTTCTTTTTGTTTTCTCTTTTTTTTGCGATTGCCGACATTTACGCTGATTGTCGGAGCACGGTTCGGCGATACATTTGCATTATAAACATTTATGCTGTGTAGACATTTGTATATTTTTTTTTGTTTTTTTTTTGGAATTTCTTCAGATTATTTAAATTTATATGTTAATTGAATCGCTTGTTGTGTAGAGCCGGCATAAAAATAGTGTTGTTCCATTTCTTCTCGTGGATGATCTTGATTACCAGCGAAGGGGTGTACTGTTATTTATACAAAATCTGCTGTGATCACCGAGACGCCTGCCAAAGTGAGGACTCAGCGGAGATTATGGCAAATCCCTCCTTTTTGGGAGAGGAGGCGTATGTCCAGCAGTGGACTTCCAGTGGCTGATGACTTTCATTCTTATCTCTAGTCCATATTCAGCTTCACTACAGAGGCCATAGTATACTAGACTTTTTTACCTTATTTAAGCCAGTACTTGACTACAATCCCACCTGATGGTAAATAGCGATGTAATCTAGGGTGGTAAAATGTACTAGCTTAATAAAACCTATTCACTCTTGTTTTACGTTGGCCTAGTGTGGGTTGATAGACTTCAAATGCACGGGTACGCCTGCCAACCGTTGAGATTATGCCGTATACCGCCTTTTGAAGGGGGAGGACTAAAGATTTATTTATTTACACTTCATACATAAAACATGTAAAGGCGGATTTAATGCCTTAAGCATTTTTTACCAATCTACCTAAAAGTATTACATTACATTAAAAAAGTGGGTGCATTCACAGACGAAAATAACTTTGTGAGATGAGAGAACAAAACGGTTATTACATACAAATACATACATAGGGATACAATAAACTAATACATAATAATAAACTCAAATATGGTAATAAACAAACATACTATTAGAACATACTTAAAAATAAGGAAAATAAGGTTACGATGATTCTGCTAATTCACGCAAAAGGAGTTCACGGACATTCTTCTTGAACGAATCACGCGCAGCACATAATCTAATTTCGGTAGAAAGGGCATTCCAAAAAACAACAGATTGAACAAGAAAAGAAGAATTAACAAGACTGGAACTATGAGAAGGGCATAAGAGAAGTAAATTATTGGAAGAACGAAGGTTCTTATCATGAAGAGAACAAAGTTATTGAAAATTAGATGAAATGTATGATGATGACGGTGAAACGGGTACGGACCCCCCCTAATCAGGAGGGGGATTAGGCCGTAGTCTACCGCGCTGGCCTAGTGCGGGTTGGTAGACTTCACACACCCATGTGGGCATGCAGGTTTCCTCACGAAGTTTTCCTTCTCCGTTAAGTACATTGGTGTTTACAATGTAGATCGTACATGAATTAAAATGAACTTAGTGGTACAGAACCGGAATTGAACCTATAATCTTTTGATAGTAAGTTGGGTCTGGTACGACTAGATTATCAATAAATTTGATTAGATTTTAAAATATTAAACAGAAACTAGAACAAATTGTTTAACACGGACAATTGAAATCAGCAAGTTTATTATTGTTGAATAATTTAGGTTTTTATTTAAAATTACTTTTGAATATTAGCTATGTTCGTCAGTATTTTAATTAGTTCCTTTTATAAGGCACTGATGTTTTTTTTGCGTTAGTAAATTTCTGTGTGTTACCTCATGAGACACGTTTAAAGATCCTTATTTCTGACGACTTAAAACCCCACCTTAATTCACGAGTGATAAGTTTGTTATGATAATATCATAGTTCAATTGTCATGTCGCCACTGCCGTTGCATTAAATACCGTAGTAAGTTCGATTCCCACGCGGTAGAAATTATTGTATATTTACATCATAGTTTTCTACCTGAAAATGCTTCTATACTCGAGTCATGGACGTATTTATCTATATATGTATATACATATGTCGTTGCCTAGTAGCCAAAATGAATGAAATCTTAGTTCGGTGAGTCTATCTATCATATATTAAATATAATAAAATTGTTAAATGTCAAATGTTAAATGTTTGAAATATTTGTACGCCACTGCATGTTGGTATAA
>WUAW01011326.1:12301-24415 GCA_017165845.1 Thaumetopoea pityocampa | reverse complement strand
TATATACCTATTACAATAAATAAGTAAAATAATCTAGATAAATAATCTAGAATTTACGAGAGTAAAATTGAAAAAGAAAAATAAGAGTCGCCTTCACAATGGAAAATTACAAGGAGCTTTCTAGACCCCGCGGACGTTGTAGGCTTACGACATTTTGGTACGCCGGCGCATAACGCACTCCGTGTCGACACTTTCACTGTGGCTGGCAAATACATGTTGTACTCTTTTCACACGCAAACACCTTACAGATAAATCAGCATGGAGACGTTTTTGCACTTGTAGTGGTGTTTGCACACACAGTGGCTAAAACTGGAATAAACCAGTTTGCGCTAGCTACCACGTGCCTACTACTACTTGTGTACTCTCGTATCAGTCGCATATAAGTTAGAAGTTAGTTATATAATATTAAATTACGCTTAATATAATATTGAGTAAATATCAACCTATAAAAAATATAAAAAAGTATTTATTTATCTGCTGACCGTACAGTACTACAAAAGCAAAAACGTCTCCAGGCTGATTTGGCTGTACTTGCTAAACAAAACACTGTGGAAAATAAACAGACTGAATTTAATTATTATTGCATTTGAAACTGGAATGGCATCTTTAAAGTCAGACAACAATTCAACATTATACAGGATAGGAAATGTGACCTCTGTGTTGAATATTCATGACAAACTTGTCATACGTGTTCGTCAGGTTGCTTTCTGGCGGCCATTTTTTGCCCCCACTACTAACTTAGGTGAAACAATGGTCAGAAATAAACACAGCTCATTTAAACAAAATGTCGTCACGAAATAAGTAATGCTAATAATAGTACTGATGTTAAACAGTTTGATAGGTATTCGATATATGACTAACAACGTACTAAACTGACCGTAACAGAATATAAGTTTAAAACTTTCAAATCAGATAAATATTACAAAGGAACTAACAATAGGAAACACATCACACGCATCATCACGACCATATCCCCGATGCGATGATTAAAAAACGTTAATTTAGTAATAAATCTGTTAAATAAATTGTATTGCCTAAGCCTCGGGTTACTGAAAAATAATCGTCGTAAAAATTAATTGCTTATTTAAAATAACACTGCAACAGCTTTCAGAGTGTAGGTGTAAAACAAAACGTACTAAATATATCATGCCATTGACCATTAGGGAATCCAAACAATTTATCACGAATATTGGCCTTGTGCAAGCTTTAAGAGTACAGCCGGTAATAAAGAACAATTTTAATGTCAATATTTTGATATCAGCCTTCAAATATCAGAACATGTTGGTGAAAAGGTGACTTGATGTGGCAGTAGTCGAGACACGACCTCGAAACCGTCCTGAAAAGCTCTAACTAAATATCACGACATACCACTAGAAATTTTGCCAATAGAAATACCACGGATGATATTAAAAACTGACAACCAAGACCAGGATTAATAATGCCAGGAAAATCAACAGAAAAAATACCTCATACTGAGGCAACAACCTCATACCAAACGAAAAACTAATTAATAAAAATCCTTTAGCCTGTCTATAAAAATATTATTTCCTAAATAAATAGGCAGAATACGAAACGTTCTAAAAATTAACATCCCGTTAATGACATTAACTAAGTACTTTTGAAAGCTGTTCTTCATTAAAATTAAAATTGCGCTAGAATTATCGAACGCAGCGAACTAAAATTATGAATACATTCCACCATGTTACTACCGTGCTAAAATTAAAATAGAATTTTACACTACAAAACATCTGGTTACTGACAGTTGATTACAGATTCTTTTAACCTCTATAAAATAAACTGTTATAACGATTGCATCTTTCTTATAGCAAACAACATAGTATTGAACTAGTTTTTATTTAACGTTCATGGTTGAACTGAATCTAAAAGTCAAATCTCATGTCGTATTCAAATCGTGCACAGTGGCACACACTAAACCAGATAAGCGATAGTGTCGAACGTTTGAAATCTGACGTGGTGGTGGTACGACGCGAGCCTATCATCATGCGATGTAAACTGCCAATACAACTTGCTCCCAACGTGTAAAAAAATTGCATTCACAGACTGCCAAATTAGTTTTCACCACTTTACAATTCAAGATCACGGTAGATACTGTATAATAATGACCGCTCCGAACACTCACCTGACTATAAACTTCCTTGAGCCCGCTCGTGATGAAGTCCCAAATTGGAACACGTCCGCGATGAAATCGTCCGACTCTATCACAAGCACAACACTACAGCTGAACTGACACAGAATGTTACTCAACACTCGAGAACCGAACTTGGTAGACGGCTAAACACTTAAAAATAATAACAATAATAATGTATTCTTTCGCGAACACGAAAACAGTACATGGGCAGTTAAAAACAGGTTTTGCGACTTGAAGCGCAGACTTGCAACAAAAAAATTTAGTAACGAAAAAATAAAGGAGCGCTACGAAGCGTGAACACTTGTTTCTCTTAGCGTTGCGCACTAGTGACTGAGTTGGCCGAGTGAGGCGATAGCGGACGAGGCGCGAACCACGAATCAATGTTGCGCAGTTCACCGGTGTGAGGCCTGTCTGTACACGGAGAACGCACACATGATACGAGGGATACCCGACCTGGCTGGTACAGCGGGGTGGAGTACTGTATCGCAACGGGGGCCCGCCCGAAGATACTTGCTCAACCACTACCGATGCGTGTAAACGAACCTGATTTGACCCTATAAAATTCACTATAGTTACAACGAACCTCACTAGCCCTAGTTTTATTTTAGATTCACCAAATACTTTTAGTGTAATCCAGGTAATATAGTCATTCAAGAATGATCAAACCGATTTAATAATTTCGAAGCTAAATACTGGTAAGTATTCAAGATATTACAATTTATTTATTAAATGAGAAAGGTGTTGTCGCAAATGGCCTTTAGAGTTAAGCCATACAAGATTGGGCAACCACTGCACTTCAGCCAGAAAGACTTCAAGCTAAATACCGCTTCGAAACAAGTACATTTGCTTGAACTGCTGCTAGAAACCCTGTATACGTTAGCATCGGCTCTTCTTTCTGTATCTTTCTTTGATATCTAAGACATCTTCTCCCAAAACTAGATTTTTTCTCAAATCTTCCCCAACATGATATTCAGAAGCAATTTATAATTAACATTCGAGAGAATATTTCTCAGCTAAGTCAATTTACTGGTGCACACTTTATTGGTGCTGCTTCTGTTGTAACAAAACTTAACTAAATTTAGTCCCTACCTATCTTTTTCTAATGTCAAACGCCAAAACAAGATAGCTACAATTTTGATGCTGTCAGTTTCGTTTTGACACGTCAAAATTAAAAGTTTTAGACGGGATCTCGGAACATACGGACTAAAGATACTCAAAAAAGCAACATTTTTTTAACCGTTTGACAGAAGCGTAGGTCGCTATAAATGTTTGCTATCTCGTTTTGGAGTTTGACATTTGAAAAAGATAGGGAGGGACTAAATTTAATTACGTTCTGTTACAACAGAATCAGCACCATTGTCTAGTATCTCATAAATTGAAGTCAATGGAAACTGAAATAAGAACAATACGTAACTGCGAGACTTTTAATTTGCAATTTTAATGGAGCAAAAACAACTGAAGAGATTACGGTTGAGAGAATGCTCTTTAAAGGTCATACAGGAGTCTACCACAACAGCTAGCGGATTTTTGAATTTTCTAGAAAAGATTAATTCATTCAACAATTCAAGTATATTCTGAACACTTTTCACACTCATTGATGTAGCTCCAAACTAGGATTCCCTGTATTTTGGGTATTAGACAATGGTGCACATACTTATATAGAGAAATACAATATATAAACAGATAAATACGTCTATGACTCGGATACAAACATTTGTGCTCATCACACAAAGTTTATCCCTACCAAGATTCGAACCCGAGACTCATTGGCACAGAAAGCAGGGTCACTGCCCACTGTGCCAATCAATCGTCATAAACTGACAAAATCATTATTGATAATACTGCTTGCTAACTAAGTTTTGTTTGTTATATTGATCTTTAAATAATATGCATACGAAAAATTGGTAAATTATACATGAATGATTGTTTCAGTAAAAGTTCATAATTTAGATATTACCGAAAAAAAAAATATAATTTTTAAAACGAAAAAGAAAATTATGCTTCTAAGTTAAAAAATTTTGAACTAGCGAATATAGAAATCGGTTAGTTATCACGTTTATTGTACCATATTAAGAGATACGTGCAGAGAGAGAGCTAGGCTTAGCTTCTTTTTACATAGTCATCACTTCGGGTAGAAGCTTCAGAGATACGTGTTGAGGAAGGTCAGTTCACAAAGTGCTCTCTAATTTTTATCGCGCTAACTTATATAATTTTGTATTTACGAAATTATATATTATTTAGATCGTGCGTCCCATTAGTGAAGTTAACATGACCAAGAATAAATTTTAGATTCAATAAATATATTCTCTTTAGTGTTCGTTTACTGCCATCAATTGTACATTTATAACCCTTATTTAATAACACGTCTTTGATGATCTCTCTTTCCTTACCTCCTCAAGACTGGTGGAAACCTTCGTAGGAAGATTAAGATCCGCGATTTCGCCGGTGGTGATTAGGGACGTGCGGCGTGCGTCTGACAGCAACATGGTTTGTGTCATAAGTGGTTAATATTAGCGTGTGTAATAATGATCCGATAAGATAAGATTGTAAATATTCCTTTCTGGCACATTGAAAACATAACTGCAAAAGTAAATCCAATCGCTTTTGTAAATCAGTTCATTGATAAGTTGATTGTTTATTCGAAAATATAAGCTATCTATAATCCTTTTTTGTACGAATTTGGAATTAAGACTCTATAAAATATTTAAACGTCAAAATTGACACTAAAATATTGTATACATAAATACAAAATGTGTTTCGGCTTAAATGTGTCTTTAACTCACCAAACAGGCTTTTGTTTCAGATCTAAGTTACCCATAGCGTACCCAAAATATTATAAGAATGAAAGATGCACTGAATTGCAAGTATGTAGTAGTAGTGTGTTATTATTCTCTTCATTTCATCATTGCATCATTCATCATTCTTCATCCCAGGATGGGTAGCCAAATATAAGTAATGCACATTTTTTACCGCGGTCCATCCGACTTAACTTCTCAGAGGGCTTGCCGCCATTATTCGAGTACTATGTTTTTCTCAGTCTTTTCCTTCACGAACAGGAACTGATAATAATACAAATTATAGTTCACACATAGATTTCTTGAAAACCCAAATGTGAGCGGAGTATCAAAACCATGAACTCAAGAAAGATTAAGCAAGCAATTGACCACTTGGCTATCACCGTTTTTAATAGTTCATTTACGCTTGTTCTTTTACCAACACACAAATGTTCATGCACACTTGTTCAGATCTTAAGACCAATAAACTACGAGCTATAAGGCAATGTACGAGTACCTAATAAGGTCGAAAACCCCAGTCAAACTTATGCAATTGAGATAAAACAATTCCAAACCGGTTAAGCTTAAAACTTCAGCAAATGTTTGTTTTGTTATATAATAGATATTTTCAAACTGTAACTAAACAAATATTGAAACGCCAGTAAACACTTCACCATGAATTAACTTGTGTATTATAGTTAAGTGTGCAATATTTCAAAATTATTGCTCGTCAACTTCAACTAAGATTGCGGGAATTACCTAACATAACTCACGGTGATAACACGGATTAAACTATTAAAAATTCCATTACAAATCTTTAGATAAGTAATAAGCACCAGGAAAAATACACTAAGAAAATAAATCAATGAATCATTAGTTCAATACGTACATACAGTCACACCTTTTTCCGTGGCTCATTTTTTGATAAAGGATCGGTTGACCAATAGTAGAGGTGATTCAGTTTTTACATCAAATTATGATTAAAAGTAAGTACAACTTCATAAAAAATGATATTAAAGTGTCGGTCTGTGAATTCAATAAAAAAAAAGCATATATGGCTATTTGTACATAGCCAGAACGCCTGTTTATAGTAATGGTCCATCTGTTGGTCTGTTTGTCAGAGCTAAACTCCAAAACGACTGAGAAACAAAATTACCACCAAAAAAAATCTAATAAGCGTCAAATATTTAAACCATGCAGACGGGCAACAGCTAGTTACAAATAAAGAAGTTATTCGCTATAATATTATCGTGGTTATGGTATATTATAAATTCGCTTCTCCATATCTTCTCATAGAAACATCGAGAAACGGCTCAAGGATATACTGATACTATATAGGCAGCTATATATCCTGCGATTCCACGTAAACCTACTACGACTTTCAAGATTCTTGTTGAACGTGGAAATAGAAATTCCCCATTCTTTTTTGGAACGTGAAGGAAAATCTTTTTAATCTGGAACTTTTTTTCAGTCGTGTGTGAGAGATGACTGGGGTATGCGGGATTGTATCTCAATAAAAACTCCCGCGGTCCCCTTCGACACTCAGAAGCGCTCCGAATTCTTGTGACAGAATCTCATCGATGCCCCTTTTTGTGGTCTATTCATCTTGCACTTGTCTCAAAGAGCTTCCCCTGTGATCTCATGACCCTTACAGCGGCATGTAACCACTGTGGCCGCTTCGAATGTTTCCTTAGGTAGGCCTCACCTCAGACACAGGGACTATGAACCTGCGACGGGAACACCAACATACCTCGCAAATAATCACCATAGTCTCGCTCTCCCCGATCGGAACAGAACTGTTCGCCAGGCTACGCTGCACCCTGAGGAGGACGATGGGATGAGTGGCTCCATGCCACCGCAAGCACTGGGAGGTTACGGAGAAAACTCCTTGAAACGAGCTCAAGATGAGCATAAAACTGAAAAGGGGCACCGATGACATTCTATTAAGAGATCTCGGAGCCCCTCACGGTGTTGAAGAGGCCACCGGGGGAGTTTTTAGTGAGGTACAGTCCCACATGCCCCAGTCTTTTCCCACAGATGACTGGGAATCTTTTTAAGATTTTTCCCCGCGTCACAAAAAAAAGACTACGCTGCAACACTAGCTGCGGCTTTAAGCATGCCTTGATTGAGATGCTGTGGAAACATTTCTACACGTTCTCGCTCAATATTTAAGATGCAAAATCAAAACGTGCAAAGATTGCTTTTCTGTATCAGATTAGTCAGAAATATAATGAAAGATACACTGATATAGATTTATTTGTAAAATAGGAGTTTTTAATAAGAAAATATTTAAAATTTAAATTGTTCTATTAATTTCCTAATTTTCATAAATATGTATATTTCTTTGATTAGTTTTACTGATGCGTAAGTGTGACTTGTAAGTGGAAACTTAATTAGTATAATTTGTGTGTTATAACTTTTTTTATTATCCAAATATTGTATGTTTCCCAAAAATAAATAAATAAAGCAACGCCGTAAGGTTTGAGCAGTCTGCCCATACCGCGGATGCATGCTCGCGTAACCCCCTCGGCCGGGCACCACGGCCAGAGACGGACACCATGTAGTTTTAGTGGGTACAAGCCCCAAGTGCATAACCGTTGTGTCCAGCCCTCAGCATAGCGGTATGCGTTCAGGCATTTTCCACACGTCAAAAGAGAGAGTAAGCAGTGGGCCATATCCACCAATACACTTAACGAGATCATTATCATGATACTAGTACCAATAAAAGGCGATGAAGAAGTCCAACGTCTATAATTTCATATCATCATCATTCCCGGTCCATATTCGTCCCCACTAAAGGAGCACGCAGGACACAGAAGCACCTCCCCTGAACAGGAGGAGGATTAGTCCGTAGTCTACCGCGCTGGCCTAATGCGGGTTGATAGACTTCACGTACCCATGCGGGCATGCAGGTTTTCTCACAAAATTTTCCTTCTCCGTTAAATAACTTCATATGCAATAAGATAATAAAGACACTGTTCAGATGATGAAAACTAAAACGTACTAGTTAATCATAATTAATATTATCAAGAAAGAGCCTTAGTATCACATTAACCTTGACTTTATCGGTCCGAAAGCCAAACACAGGGATCGCGTGCTAACTATTGCGAACCGACAGCCTTATCACCGGCTGAGTGACGTAGACTCAAATAATGTATTTAAACGACAACAACACACATAAACGACACAGTTGTTGATTCATACGGCGTAGATATTTATGCCATTAAAATTTTATAATATTATCAAAACTTACTTAGGAACCCAGTAACATTTTGAAACAATATTCCAAAAATACCATTATTATATTTTAAAATCCAACGAATACCTTAAGATGAATAAAAGTCAACACTAGTTCAGTTTTTTTAAACAACTTTTTTTTCTAAAAAATAAGACAGAACATACTATTGTTACCGGAAGCGTAATTTTACCTTTGATTGTTGACTTGTCCATCAGAATTCACTTCGGGTGTGATAAACTTGTAGTGCCCGCGATATTACAATCGCAGTAATTTTGTCAGGGTAGATGGCGCGCGAAATACTACGGGGAAAGTCGTTAACACGTTAAACGCCACCTTAATTTTTCAGTTTTTCTGGTTGGGCCATGGGGCACACCGTGTAGTCGACGTACAATTGTTCCGGTGGAGCCATGGGAGACACCATATGATCGCGAGCCAGAGTCGAACTTGAGTGTTTCCATTGAGTCGTCGGGCGCAGATATAAAGCTAATATGTACCACACTACATTTTCTAGCCCCTAAAGTAATAAAAACTTATCCTTAAAATTTTGTAAACAAGCGCTTTTAATCTGGCCCCATTTACGACATAAATGAGGTCCATACGGTGACCCCCATGGCGTTCAACGTACTAAGGGAGCAACGCATGACAATACTCTACGTACATTCAACATCATCGGCTCGTGCTAATCTACAGCTGAACACGGGCCTCCACCTTAAAGAGAAAGAATTTGCCATAATATCCACGCTTGGCAGGCGTCTTGGAGAATATGACAATGGTATCAATCCTGATGTAACACAACTTAAATTAATTAAACTAAATTTAGACTCCCTATCCTTTTCTAATGACAAACACCAAAACGAGATAGCAAACACTTTTGGTGAGTGTCAATTTACGTTTCTGTTAAACGGTACAAAAAATGGTGCATTTTGGGTATCTTTAGTCTGTATGTTCTGAAGTCACGTCTAAATTTCTTAATTTTGACGTGTCTAAACAAAACTGACAGCATCTTGTTTTGGCGTTTGACATTAGAAAAAGATAGGAAGAGACTAAATTTAGTTAAATTCTGTTACAGCAAATTCACCAACAATATGATGACATATTAGACGTATGACAGTGGTACCGATTCTGTTGTACAGAACCTAAATTTTGTCCCTCTCTATCTTTTTCTAATGTCAAACGCCAAAAGGAGATAGCAAACATTTATAGCTAGTACCGACCTATGTTTCTGTCAAACGATTCAAATAAATGTTGACTTTTTGCCTATCTTTAGTCCGTGTTTTCCGAAATCGCGCCTAAATCTTTTAATTTAGACGTTCCTAAACGAAACTAACAGTACCAAAATTGTAGCTATCTCGTTTTGGCGTTTGACATTAGAAAAAGATAGGGAGGGATCAAATTTAGTTAGGTTCTGTTACAACAGAATCGGCACCAATAGTCTACGTAACTTAAGACAATTTAATTTTGTTATTTTTATGATGGGAATGTAAAAGTTTAGCATTTTGGTTTAATGTTTCCGAATAAAAAATATTCACATGGATGTGGCATTATCAACTTAAATGAGTTTAGATAAGGAGTCCCGGGAAACTGTATTGGGCAATGGAAATATTGAAAACTAGCTTTTGCCTGCGGCTCTGTTCGCGTGAACGTCGGTTTTCAGATACATGGGAAATCCCGAAACAATGACGTATTTATATAAGAAGCCAAAGAACCACTTTTATTTGAGCTCTCGTACCTTAATGGCGATTACTAAAACAGGGATCAAGCTGTATCTACGATTCTACTGAACCGATTTTGATGAAACATACGGCAGTATTTAAGTCAGAATAGTACCTTTAAGGCTGTAACAGTTTGACCAAAATCTACCCGCTGATTTTAGCGTGAAGCTAGAACAATAAACATCGACGGATTTTGTTTCAGAGGCTTAATTAGTCATCTGAATAGTTTATTTAAATACCTGTGATTTAAAATTTTTGACATTTAACAATTTTATAATAGTATAGATAACAGTTTAGAACCTAAAAGTGATAGTTTATACAATTGTTTAATATTTATTTAATACAATTTGCGTTAGATCGCACGGATTGTAAGGACTACGGGGCTGACGTTAGTAGCAGTCGGTCATGTGAACCCGCCCTGCAACCCCTGCAACAACAGCAGACCCTAACTTAAATCAAGATAATACTAAGGTAAAAAAGGAGCTTATCAAATTTGACAAGTCGTGTTTCTTTCTCAACCCGGTTACGTTCCTGATATAAATCAAGGACAAAACTAAAATTCTTCACAATTTTCCTTACGGATAATGTATTGCATGATCTAGATGTACTGAAATACAGAAAATCTTAAGTTCAGCTCTAAATGAATTCCCCAAACATGTTGGCAGAGCGCCCGGCTTCACCCCACGGTACTAATTAAAGTATGTCCAAGCGTCACAAACGACTCATTCTTAGCTGCAACAAAGCTTATACGTGAATTACCAAGAATATTTACGACATTTCACTTTCGCATCAGAGAAACAAAGCAATGAATGGAACAAAAGGTGTCCCAAAAATACACTCGTATGTATAGTAGTTGTCCTTCACTGCAGTTATGTATATGCGTAAGTAGTTGTGATATTTCTGCTGAAAACAAACTAAGTTTAATTTGTACCCAACATATAGGGGGGGCACTACAACACGACGCTGAAGGGCTGTATTCTCATAACCATATTTTAGGTAGGGTACCTATTCTCGGATTTGAGACGAAACCTTAACCACTATACTATCATGACTCTCAAATGTTTTACTACTTATACAATAAAGTAAACAACCGACTACATCACTAAACACTTTTCAAATTTGATTTTACATAAACCTAAAAATTAATTTTAATTTCTTTCAACAGAGGTAGTTTCACCTATTCCCTCAATACATGTATCAACAACATGATGTCCTAAAGGTATTCAAACGAATAATTTTATCATCTTTCTCTACTTAATAAGTTTGAACCCCTTATTATATTCTTGGTTTTTAACAACTGATTATCTAGATTTATAATAAAATCTTTTAAACCATATTCTATTTCTGTTAATCAATTTCTAATCCAGCAATCCCTTGCAATTGCCATTCATATATGTATATTCTAATTATAAAAAAATACATATTTCTGTTTATTACAAGACTATGAAACTGTATTAACAAAAACTTTAATGGCATATGCCGATCTAGATTTACTATCTCCTTAATCTCCTACCCAAATTGCACCCGAGACTGAGCATTAACTCCTTTCTAATTCATTTTAATTCTAAGTCTCCTTGATATACATCAAGTTCTCTTTAATGCCTGGTAGATCTCATTAACCCAATACGCGTGCAACAACGTGACAAATTTAGACGGGTTCCTAACATGGCATATATGGGAATTCTTATTAACTATCTGCATCTTTTAATCAAATATGTATCTAGAGAAACTTTATTTTACAATAATAATAAATCTGTTCATGGGTATTATCAACAACAACCACTGCCGAACATGGGACACTAAAGAATAAATCTCTGGGTGATTAAACTTAACATCTTATTTATAGCTTTTGGCAACGAACGGCTCTTTATAAACACCTATATTTAATATTAATATAATTAGGTATACATTACCTAATTATATTATATTAAATTGACAAATATTTAAAGGATTTCTGGGTTGAACACCAAATTGTTATAAATTAATATTTTAGCGGGAAAGAATTAGAACGATCAATGAAGGTCGTTTTATAATAAAAATAATCGTATTTCCATCAGTGCCGTGTCACGAAAATAAAGGCGATGGATATTATTCAAGCGATTATTATATTTCACACAAACTGTTCACCGCACCCCCACGCGGGTAAAAATGATTTCTTTAAACAAGACATACATACACTCTTGTATGAAAGTATATTGCATTCAGCCAAGAATTGCGCTCTCATATATATCGAAACAAATA
>WUAW01011326.1:0-12267 GCA_017165845.1 Thaumetopoea pityocampa | reverse complement strand
AACTTACTAAATATTTCAAGAAAACGTGTTTTCTTGGTTTTAGTACTGACTTTTTTCCGTGCACCAGCGTATATTTGACTGTTATTGAGTGACTGTGTTATAATTTAACCTTTGCCACTATCTCCAGTTTTCAATGTTTACGCAGAAGCCCTAATCACTCTCTGTAAAGTTGTAGTGTCTCTGTAAGTCCATCTGCCAATAAATTCCGTCAAAATCAGTTCAAGCAATTTCAGAGATCAACCCAAACAGACAGACAGAAGGATAAAATATTTTAAAAATTCGTATTTAAGTATAACTTGCATATAACTAGATGAACTTATGAAAAAGCCTTTATTGAAAAATCACAGACAGACACTTCAGTTATATTTCTTTGTAAAGATTAAACGGATTCGTAAGAAAACATCACAAAACGTATTAATAGAATCAGCAAAGTCAATACCGTCTAAAAATACAAACATTCTCAGATAGCTTTTCAAACACATCGACTGCGTTACCGAAAACATCTACGTATTTATCTACCCTTGAATTTAATTGAACTCTATAAATAAATAAAATACCAATGGATTGGTATATGTCAACTCTATTTATACATTAAATATCAATGGGCTGGTATATATCAACTCTATTTCTAAATTAAATATAAATTTATACGATGTTTTCGTTTTATCAAAGTTGTCATGAGTTGATATTGTACATTAAGGAATTATAGGACCTTGTTATTTTATTCGTTTCTTATGAACACAATTTCGAAAAGAGAATTGTGAATTGCATGCATATTAAAGTAATTTAATGAACACAATTATTTGAGGGGCATATATCAGTAATGGTGGTCAGACAAAGCGAGTTTGCTAGCAACGATGAGCGCACAGCGAATAAAGTAACTCAAAAATATTGTAATTTGTTATTATTAAAATTTTTCTGATGCACTTTTGAATGCAGTAGCCCGCTGGATCTATAAATTGAATTACTTCTATTATTATAATTATCCTTAGAACGAACAATTACATTCACAATGTTGAACTATTTCATAACAAAGAACTATTCCACGTTTCGAATGAATGTGAATAGGACTGCAGACATTTTACTCGTATAGGTACAAGTCTGTTCATTCTATTCTTGTCGCCGATTACATAACACAACGGTTGGGAAGAATTTATAAGGGCTGGTTTGTAAATGGGATCGACAACGCCCACGATACGCCTACGAACGGAACACCCACGCACCACCCCAAGACGCGCCACCCTCGGCGTTATTCGTTCTCAAAGTGACTGAGATGCATTACATTAATTAGTAGAGACGATTTATAATTCCACCTAATTTAAATTTAGTAGATTAATATACTAAATTTCGTTTCAAGGTTACTCCCGAATGCCGCATTGCGATTTCCTCTCTCCCTTTAATCCAAGGTCAAGTCACCGATTGTTGCGGGAACGCGTCCTTGAGCGAAAACGAAAGAAGTTTTATAGATATACCTCAAATCAATCCATAATTAATTCATTTATTTACACTTCATAAACTAATGGCATATAGGCGCAATTAATGCCTGAGGCACTTTCTACCAGTCGACCTTTAGACAGTGCCGACATTACATAAGTCAAGTACTCGTATCTGATGTAAAATAAAGGAGTATGAAACACAGGCTTATCTAATGTTTATATAATACGCTAATATGTAACAATTATTTTATTGCAATTTAGTCTTAACGTGAACCAAAGTCCCTAAGTAAAATATGTTTAAGAAAAATTATATTCGAATGAGGTTTGGTCGACAAAAGTTTGATTTTCTCAGGACTTCACCTGCTTTTTGGGGTGTCCTGAATAGCTTTTAAATAACGTTCTGGGTTTTCTAAAGTGTGTTGATAAGGTACTATGTTTTAAAATTCGTGCGTTATTACTATCAACCTTACGTCTCATCGGTAGACTTTGGGCCTAGTGTGTTGACGCGCACAATTTTTAAATACGTAACGTACTCAAGTTGTTCTCTCTCTCTCTCTCTCTCTCTCTCTCTCTCTCTCTCTCTCTCTCTCTCTCTCTCTCTCTCTCTCTCGCCTAGCAGTAGGTAAGCAGACAGAACTGGTTTGCTATTGAAGACATTTTCATAAAAATTATAATTAGGAGAGTTTCTTTGACCTTGTTTGCACTGCATATTACCATTAACTGTTGCTCTTTTACTGCGTTTTTTTTTCTAAATTGAAATGTTCTGATATTTCCAACTTCGAATCCTGGTTTTAAAAACCATTTGGAAATGTCAACCCTAGTATAAATACAACTAGAATATAGTGAATACAATATAGTGTTGTTGGCGAATTTTCTTTTTTTTACTTAGTGTAAGACCCATAATTGAGGCGAAAAAATATTTTAATAAAATAAGAATTGGTGACATAGAATCACAAGATATATAATATATCGCAATATGTACTAAAAATCAGGTATACCTTTAAATGTTTAGATTCAATTGTGCGATTCATTCGAAAATAGATAAAATTTTCGATAACGGGTTAAATGAGTACTTTATTACCTTCATAATAAGGCTTAGCAAGTGGCAATTATTTATTTCACACTTTTCCACATACCCTCATTATCATCACCATCATATCAGCCCACAGACGTCCACTGCTGGACATAGACCTTCGCCAATGATCGCAACATCGAGCGGTTATGGGCCGCCTGCATCCACCGATTGCCCGCAACCTTCACCAGGTCATCGGTCCACCTAGTCGGGGGTCTACCCGCATTACGCTTTCCGGTTCGGGGTCGCCACTCCAGCACTTTAAGACACCAATGTCCATCGGTTCTGCGAGCTACTACATACCTCAGTTTTCCGCAAATAAGATTGAGCATTTAGATTTTCTCATGTAAAAAATTCTCCTTCACTTTCATTTATACGATGTCTCTCGAAATAATGATAGTAAGTGAAGGTGATTTGTATGGAATGGTATGTCCACATAAAGTTAAGTGTATAAAATATTGGATATTATTGGCCTTGACAACGGAGTGCGTGGGGGAGGGGGGAGAGAGAGGGAGGGAAGGTGGTATTACGCAATCAGCGATGCGAATGACACTCCTTTTGTCGTCATAGTAACGCGTCCTAAACCTACAAACAAAAGTCACCCAGCTGAATGAGCGACCCCGATGACCGTATTTAATGGTAATGGCAGATAACTTAGACAGATAGTTATCACACTGCTGGTTCCAGAAATACTTGACTTTCAGAGCATTAAGAGACTCGAAAGACCACAACGCAAGAGGATACAGACACCCATTCGATCTTGCATTCCTGGAGTTTTTCGATGGAGGCCGACACGGGATTTTTTTAAAGACCAAACCATTGGAGCACTTCTTTCTCAATCCTTGTCAAGAATGGCATGTTTTTTTTCTCAGTTGGTGACATCATCCTTGAAGGTCGTGTCCAGCTAAAGTATTATTTACATAGTATTTATAGCTGATTTTTAGTCTTAGCCTGTCCGGCAAATAGGCTTAAGTATCTGGGACCTGCTATTGTCTCTTCTTACTCCTTCCGAGATAGTAGTATCCTATATCCTATAGTCCTTTTTCTAAATTCCATATTCTTTGCTCAATATACCTTTCCTACCTCATCCTTTTTCCTTTCCTTTCCACTAAGCCGTGGCAACGCAATGAGGACCTATTAATTTTTGAACCTTATAAAATGGCGGCGTCGCGGTTCGCCACTCCATACGTCTCATTGACCGCGAGCGCGAAATGTGGGCTGCGGATAGACACTTTGCTATATTAAACGATCGTATAAAGTGGAAAGAAGTGGTCTATGCCTACCCCAATGGGAAAGTGGCTGTATGTAGTATGTACTATAGTCTCTACCTACCCTTATGGGTTATCAGCGTGAGTGTATGTATTATAGCTGAAGTACTATAAATGACATATATCAGTGAAATAAGCACAAACATATTTTGGTCTTTCCTAACGCGTCCGGTGCGACGATAAGCATGTTCTTCATTTTCCAAAAAAGTTTTACATTTCGGTTAAATCCGTTTAATTCTCGGCGCGCGATACCGTTAAACACCACTCCGCGCCGCCGTGTGAACGCAAATATGTATACTGCAGCCGGATCGCATTTAGCCAAAACTTATTTCCGTAATATCAATAAACACACACGTGAACTACGCATCTGCACGATCATGTGCGTAAAAAAATTGTGAAAACACCCACCCACACACACACACTGACAAAACGAAACTGCGTAATATTCTAAACAAAAAATTGAAAAAAAAAAATGGTATCTTAAAAAGTGCATGACAACTAAAATTGTATGACACAGATTAACATCATCAGTCCATATTCGATCAGGAGGGGGATTAAGCCGTTGTCTACCACGCTAACTTGGTGCGGGTTGGTAGACTTCACACACCCATGCGGGCACGCAGTTTCCCTCACAAAATTTTACTTCTCTGTGTTGTCTACATTGTAGACCGTACCTGAATTTAAAAAAAAAACTTAGCGGTACGGGACCGGATCGAACCCACAACCTTTTTATCGTAAGTCGTGTCTAACAGCACTGTACCACTAATGTACTATGACACAGATTATGGCAAAATTCAAATGATTTTAATCCGAAAACTTACTCAACTATTATCCAATATATCATATTAACACAACATTAAATATTATTCAAACATGAGCAGTCATTATTAGCAGTGCAGTCAACGAACGATATTTCATAACATGATCAAGTTCAAGTAATCGGATGCAATAGTTAACATTTTTATGATGACTACGATTTCTATTATTAGTCTGAATATTTCCGTCTGTTAACAATGCACTTAATATATACTCCTTTAGTTTAGTTAAAATTAAATTATAAAAATCACTAGATAAAATTAAATCATATTTAGGGCATAAACTACTATCAAAATTCTAAATTAGATAAAATGTAAATAATACAAAAATGTATTTACGATACTACGTTATTTTTGCATTTATAAAGAGAAGTTGAAACATCTCAAATAGACACCGGAGAAGTCATAGAGTGATCCAGGAGCCTCTCACGCGTGCCGATGTGGGCCACCGCGGAGTGTTTAGTCAGTGGGAGTCTGACACGGCCCGCAGGTCGTCACCACAACTTGCGGTAGTCCTGTGCAGGATTCTCTCCGCGTAAAAAAAATCTCAAATAGAATTCTTAACAATTGTTTGACCACTTCGGTATGGGACTGAACGTTCGCAAACTGCTTTTATATTTACAGTGAATCCGCATTACTCTTTTGCAGGTCTGTGACCAGTAAACATTCGAAGCGCTGAAAACTTGTTTATGTTACACGTAGACATATATTATAATGGTCCCGCGATACTGAATACTACCATGAAGTACTGTTATAAACGCTATATGGTATTCAGATATCGATATATTCATTTTCACATCGAACGCGTACATATACTCGGCTGTGAGTGTTCATCTGTGGCTGTCGACTATAATCGGCGTTCGTACCGAAGTGGTTAAAATGAAATCACAGAAGTTGTGCTTATTGTCTATGACCCTTTAAATAAAAAAAAAACAAAGTTGTCTTTGTGTGTGGGATATCGGCGTGAGTGTATGTATGTATGTACTATAAAAAATAACACTGTATATTCATAAATAAACTGTTAATTAACTGTCTAGTTAAAGTAACAGTACATAATTCAGGCTAGGCATCAACTGATACACTCGTTCTAGATTATAAATGTCCCTATGCCGTCGAACTTTGACTTTCTTTTGGCATGTGTCGACGCTTCACCGGTGTCGGACGAGTGCTGGCCGTTATCCAGGGAGAAGTAACAAATAGCGTTCGGCGAGCGGCGCCCGGTCAGTGTTATAAATTGTGATCTATCGCGGCGTGAATAGTGGACGGGAGTAAACGCACACGCCAGATACAATAAATAAAAAAATGTAGATTAATACACATGCCCCCGGTACTAGCGTTACAATTTATGACCCGTTAACAGAACTGTACGAACAGACTATTGAAATAAAATGCAGGTTCAGTATTACATTACCAACGGCTCGACCGCGCTTTTCTAAAGGGTTATTACAATTTTATCCTAACAAATTATAAATGCGAATCTGAGTTTGTTTGTTTGTTACGCTTTCACGCCTTAACCATTCAACCGATCATAATGAAAATTTGTACAAACATTGTCAGAGGTACAAAAAACATATTCCGAAAAAAAAAACAGTTGCTGAGGGATAAAAAAAATATAAATTTTTCAACGGTCTCTGACATGTATTTAAAGACATCAACGCAAGTGAAGCCGCGGCTAAAAGCTAGTATATCACAATTACAATTCACACTAACTTTAATAAATTTATAGGCAGTAATTTTAGGGAAAAGTTACTCAAGTGGCTAACAAACTACAAATCAGCCCGATCACACCGAGTACCCTCGCTCTTATATAATTTCAGTGATGTCATTCACAACGTGTACAATATTATACCCACTTATATGAAATCGATTAAACAACCGTAACACAACGACCAAAGAATAAATACTAAATTAATAGTGGTTCCCATGTATAAACATCATTATTATGACAGTGGAACAACGGGGGACCCGTGGCGAGAGCGAACTGTGTCCGGCGTACCCCACACAGGATGAGAGTCAGAAGGACTCCCTGGGAGAACCTTAGAGCTCTCGATGGAAGTGAGTGATCCCTCACTGAAAGCAGAGGCCCGTGAGCGATCTCGGCCAAGCCCACCCGAACCGCAGATGACTGCTCGAGTGATTACCACGCTCGCGCGTAAGGGCCAAGGCGAATGCGACACAGTTTTTAGTGGGTGCAATTCTCACAAAACCGTTGTACGGTGCCCTCGGCGCGGCAGTGTGGGTGAGCCATTTATGTGCGTAAAAAAAGGAGGAAACCGTGGTTTGTAAAAGACGAAATAGAAGACAAAATAGTCAGGTTGAGTTAACATAAAAGTACATGCCAGAAATTAACGTTATAAATCAATTTTAGCAAAAGTAACCCCGAGCCCGCGCGCACTCCAGCTCC
Organism: Thaumetopoea pityocampa; assembly: GCA_017165845.1. Taxonomy (NCBI): domain Eukaryota; kingdom Metazoa; phylum Arthropoda; class Insecta; order Lepidoptera; family Notodontidae; genus Thaumetopoea; species Thaumetopoea pityocampa. The sequence continues at coordinate 5,272 of WUAW01011326.1, read as the reverse complement.
TACACTCAGGGCATCCCTCGTATGATATGGGCAGCACCAATATCCTGCTAATCAACAAATATCCACTGCCACGAGACAAAAAAGTACTGAGACTATAACATGGAAGAGACTTCGGCGACGATGACACTGATAAAAAAGTTCACGATGACCAATAAGTAGTAAGTACAGAATTGTAATTCTGTCTCGCGACTCTACAATATTTATTGCGTTTACACTTCGTACACTATGCCCCATGGGCGAACTGCCTGAGGCATTTCTACCAGTCGTCCTTTAAATGGTGCCGACATTACATAAGGTAGGTGAAGTATCTGATGTAAAATAAACCAGTGTAAAACACAAACTTGCCTAAAAACACTAATACTATATAATACATAAATACACAATTAATAATAAACACATAAATACATATATACACAATTAATAATAAAAGTAAAATATAATACATAAATACACAATTAATAAACTCTGAATTTATTGAGATGATTTTGCCATTTCACACGGAAGAGGTAATAACTTTAATTTTAAATGAGTAACGTGTGGTACACTTCTTGACTGCATGTGGCAGTGAATTCCAAAGAACAGATTATACCGGAAAAGACGAGTGGATAGTATAGTGGATAGTGGAGTAGTATTCAAGCGTGGTAATTTTTTATATGTTGCGGATGCTGTACGGTGCTTTCCTTACAAACCTTGAACGAATATCCGCCATAAAAAATATTTATAATAACAACTATTGTGGATTACTGAAGTGATAATAACGATGAAAGCTAATATTTGTCGAACATTAAAAATGTGTCGGCCGTAAAGTTTACTGAATCATTTAACGTGATCAGTAAACCAAAATTGCAAATTCAGAATGACGAACAGAAAAAAAAATCGTTATAGCGACAAGAAATGGTATTCACTCATGATTTAATGAAAGATACACGTGCTTCTAAGTGGACCTCACTTTAGAAGCACGATCTCACTTCAAATGTATAAATAATTATAACAAAATAGACACATACATATACTCACACCGATATCCCATAAGGGTAGGCAGAGACCATAGTACATACTATATACATATATACAGTCACGCCTCTTTCCCATTGGGGTAGGCAGAGACCACTTCTTTCCACCTGCTACGACAATTTAATGTAGCTGTGGCTATTCGCAGTCCACATTTCGCCCCCGCGCGCAACGAGACGTGTCGGGTGGCGCACCACGACGCCGCCATTTCATAAGGTTCAAACGTGTTAAAGTTCCTCATTGCATTCCCACAACTTAGTGGAGAGGAAAGGAAAGAGGATGAGGTAGGAAAGGTGTATTGAGCAGGGAATATGGAATTTAGGAAAAGGACTATAGGGTATAGGGTATCCTATACCCTATAGTACCTATAGTACCCTAGTAGTATTACTATCTCGGAAGGAGTAGAAAGAGACAGTAGTAGCTCGGGGGGCCGGAGTCGCTTACCCGTATACTTAAGTCTATTCGCCGGACAGGCTAAAAGACAAAGTGCTCGCTGAACTTAAAATGAACACATAAATATTTATAGAATCCACTATAGGATGTACCAGGATAATGGGCAGTAGCGTCATTCAATCAAAATCTACTGCGATCTTGCGATAGCTTGACGTGCAATGTGCGTCTTTGGTAATTTTTCCCTACACTGAGAGTGACGTATGGCGTACCTCTACTAAATTTTCGCCACCAGTGTACTATTTGCCACATTTTATTGTTTTTCACGTTGATACGAGTATAACTGTAGAACGGCGTTATTCAGACGTGAAATTAGCGCAATTACACAGAACTGCATTTTTTATTAAAATTGTATTACTTTTAGGGGATATATCCTCTCGGATGTTGACCCCGCTCTAGGAGCGCGACGTAATGCGATGTTTAATTTAGCCGTGTAACTGTATCTTACCTGCTCTTACTTGCACAAAGTATAGGGAAATGAACAAGGATGGTATATAGTCACGTGACATCAAAGCACCGATATCCGCCAATTTGCGCAACATGGCCGCCACAGTTGAAGGGATATTAAAAAATTAAATTCTGGTCGGTAATATAATAGTTTTGTTTTTTTTAGTAAGCATTATCTTTATTCAGATCCCTAAAATGGAAAGTGAGAGTGAAGGTGGTGATATTATGCGACCGCTTTTAAAAAGAAAGCGAGTGACGATAAGCGCGGATGAGGGGACTGGCGGCGAATACAAGCTCATTTGGAACTGGGATGGGCGCACATTTCTGTTAATTAATTGACAGCGCAAGAGATTAAACGTCAAAATTTTAACTACGAAGGGGGGCAATCACAGACGTATATCGAAATGACATGGATGTATTTTTTGGTCTAGAACTGACTAAAGAAGCAAGAAACAAACCCATTGCTATATCTAGGAATTATGGCGACTGAAAATTTGATTAATTCTATTAGACATAATGATTCTCATCGCAATATTTTCCCACATCCCCAGTCTATATTTGTCCCCATTAAAGGGACTCGGACCTCCCCAAATCAGGAAGGGGATGAGGCCGCAATCTAACACACTGGTCTAGTGCGGGTTGGTAGACTTCGCACATCCATATACGAACATCTTCACGAAATTGGGGTCTACAATGTAAAACGTACACCCAGTGATAAGAGATCGGGATCGAACCCACAACTTTTCGAACGTCAATCGTGTCTAGTAACTCTAAACTACCAATGCTTTCCTACACAATGTTTATATTATGAGTATTATTTAAACAGACCGTCAGTATCAGTCAAGTGTTCACTACCTATAACAACTTGATATCGATAAAGTTACGGTGCAAACAATAAAACCGATACTGTAAATAAATAATGACTTATTAAATTGCTATAGGTAATCAATTTCAATATCAATCATGGATGGTTGACATGGTTAGGTTAAAAAAAAACTAATGAACTGAGGTGTGAAAGAACAACATTTATTATATCAATTGCACAACCTAACCGGACATTGAAACCGCGATCGAGAATGCGCTCAAATGTAAAACAGCGCCATCTGTGTTTAATATGTAAAAACATATATTTTCACTGATATGCTTTTTTTTCGATGTAAGAGATGTTGTTGGCCCTGAGGCCTTTACAGCGTCACCGAACAAATACAGTAGTTTCCTACTTAATTTTTAACCTTTTTTATAAGCGACAGCAAATAGCGTTAAAAAGAAACCTTTCTGTGAAAGCAGTCCCCCCTAGCCAAGTTGAGATTCGACAATCGTTATCGCTAATAGAAACGAAAAAATGTATTGGAATGTCATTTCTAAACGTCAATTCCCTTATCGATTACAAATGTCATTCCAATACATTTTTTTTCTTTTCTATTAGCGATAACGATTATCAAATGTCAACTTGGCTAGTAGGGCAGTACTGGAGTTAACTGTAAAATGAGGTATTAATTAATATTTTAAAAATAAATATAAGAAAGAGCGAGTCCGTAGTGGGAACCTCTCGTCATAAAACAGTACGTGCATCCTTTTTATGTAACTTGACGACTACCCCCACTACCAAATTTGAAAGGTTTTTAACATATTTACTATTGACCTGATTTATATAGCATAAGTTATTGACAAATCTAATAATAAAGAATTGAGTCAACTACCCTATACCATTATACAAGGAAACACAATTGTTTATTAAAAATAATAATACCATCCGAAAAACAAGATTGTCGTCATTACCACATGTCATATCAAATAAAAACAACTGGATCGTTAAAGTCAATGAGGGACGATTGGTCGAACGCTAGAGAAACAATTTTGTATGAATGTTATAAAATAATATGGAGGCTAGCCAACTGGGGCGACTTTCAGAGCCACATCTAAATCGACCGATAACATTCACAAAGAACCTGGACAGATATAAATCTGAAAGAAATCTTGCACCGGCTAAATGGTAATGATGATTATGGCGACATGCGTTATCGTAATTTTCAAAGAAATGATTGATTTCTTTAAGTTTCATAAAGACAAACGAGAATATCTATCGTATCTGATAACATGCGACATGCAATCATGTATTCGATAACGAATATAATTGTTTTGCATTATAATATATAATTATACGTTATGTAACTGCACATTAATGATAATTTCTATTTATATATTAATGATATTGTTGGTGATAATTTCTATATAAAAATTCTATACATTAGATACCTAAAGTTGACATCATGACAATAAAATGAGCAAAATTCTGGTCCCAAAAACTATTATATAATTTTCACCACCTACCCGACAAAGATTTATAAAATCAACAGGCAAATAATTACATTTTTACATCACCTCTCGTACCTTTACGGCGACTACTAAAACCGGGATCAAGCTTTATCTTCAATTCTACTGGACCAATTTTGATGAAACATGCAGCAATATTTATGTACGAGCAGTACCTTTAAGACTGCAATAGTTTAACTAAAATCTACAGTCTGGTTTTTGCGTGAAGCTCGAACAAACAAATAAACAAACAAACATCGACGGATTTATTTCAGAAGCCTTTAATTAGTCGATCTAAATAGTTCTTTTTAATATCTTTGATTTAAAAAAAAATGTCATTTAACAATGTTATAATGTTAATAAATATATAAGTAATTTGTAGATTAAGTGTAAATAAATATAACTAAATCAAATTCAATCAATAGTTTTGCATAAGTTTTCCTTTGAACTGAGTGAGTTTAGACAAAAATGCTTTAAAGCCTACAATGCAATCCTTAAATTAAGAGTAAAAAAAATATATTATCTATCATCTGTAACTTTTTACAGTTTCACAAATTCAATTATTTTAAACTTCAGCAGATATGAATCATCTTCGATACATGCAGAACTGCAGGTTTCCTCTTTGTTATCTAATAAATAATATTTACATAGATCTATCTTTAGATAGATATTTATAAAAATGAACTGTTTGTCTCATATTATTTTATTTATTTACACTTCATAGATTACATATGAAAAGGCTGAGTTAATGACAAGGGCATTGTCTATTACAGAGGAAGACAGATTATACGAAAAGAGAACTATAATAAGGACATTTGTAGGTATTGTGTGTGGCAAATTTCCCGGTTCATAGCAACAGTATCTCGATTAACACATTCCAAGCCACGTGTACCGTTTATGGTACATATTAAACTTGACCATCAGGCCACGTGTACCATAAATGGTACACGTAGGCATACTCATTTAAAGCGCTGAAAACATACATCATCATCATCATTTCAGCCCGTCGCTGTCCACTGCTGAACATAAGCCTCTCCAATCGAATTCCAGC